>JALIGW010000004.1:82439296-82474296 GCA_023053685.1 Diadophis punctatus similis | reverse complement strand
CAAGCGAACAGCTGCTTAAAGAGGAGTGGCGGCCCCGGATTAAATGAATATGCATTCGTGGGTTACCATGGCAATGTGCAGCAGACAGCCCTTCAGTCCTGTAGGAAGCTAACTGGAACATTAATATACATTATGAGATAGTGGCATCATGCAACCACTGAAGGCTTTCATATGTGCTCGGCCTTAAGGCCATCCTTTCTCATTGTGCTCTGCTGCTGCCAGGGACTTTTTTTTGGCAAGGCTATCAAAGCCAGCCAGGTTATTTTACCATCCCCTTTTCATTGCATTGCATACCAACTTCAGCTTGGGCTGATTCCACACCATGCAGGATGGGATGGGATGGGATGGAATATGGAATAGAATATGGCACCGCATGGCACGGCACGGCACGGCACGGCACAGCATGGCACGGAACGGAACGGAACGGAACGGAACGGAACGGAACAGAACAGAACAGCATGTAGAATAGAATAGAATGTAGAATAGAATAGAACAGAATGGGGCAGGACAGAGAGGAACGGAACAGAATGGAACAGAACAGAATATGGAATGGAACGGGACAGGACAGGACAGAACGTTTTATTTGGCTGATTATTTATTTGCTGATTATTTATTTATTTATTTTTATTTATTAAAATTTCTATGCCGCCCAACTCCCGGGGGACTCTGGGCGGCTAACAACAGGTATAGAAATATAATCAATAAAAAACAATTTTAAAAACATGTTAAAATACTCTCAATCTTTTAAAAGAACTTTCACTCATACCCCGCCTGCCGGAAGAGCCAAGTTTTTATTGCTTTACGGAAGGCCAGCAGGGTGGGGATAGTCCTGATCTCTGGAGGGAGTTGGTTCCAAAGGGAGGGGGCTCCCACAGAGAAGGCTCTCCCCCTCGGCCCCGCCAACCGGCATTGCTTGGTCGATGGGACCTGGAGGAGACCAACTCTGTGGGACCTAACCGGTCGTAGGGAGGTATGTGGCAGGATGCGGTCCCGAAGGTAACCTGGCCCTGAGCCATGTAGGGCTTTAAAGGTAACGACCAACACCTTAAATTGGATCCGGAGACTAATGGGCAACCAATGCAGCTGGCGGAGAATCGGTGGTACGCGGGTGCATCTGGGTACACCCACCACAGCTCGCGCAGCTGCATTTTGCACCAATTGCAGTCGCTGGACACTCTTCAAGGGTAGCCCCATGTAGAGCGCATTGCAGTAATCCAGCCGTGAGGTGATAAGGGCATGAGTGACTGTGAGAAGTGCCTCCTTCTCCAAGGACACACAAGGAATTTATCTCTGGTGCAAAAGCTCTCAGGGAGGAGGAGGAGGAAGATACAGCCACACTACTTGTATAAATTCACATAGACATTAGACAGTACTATGTGAATAGTAGAATTAGTCCTATATAGCCCTAAGTACCCTCTTCCTTCCTAAATAACAATAAGGGTTGTTTTTTCTATAGCTCACCATCTTCAAAGGACCCTGGGTGGTTTGCAACCAATAATTTAAAAAAAAAACATAAATCATAAAAAAGGAAATAGTAAATCCTACCTGCCCAATAAGATATAATAAAAATAAATAAGAAACCCATTCAACGTTCTATGGGAGAGTATCAGGTCTTTAATAGTTTCCTGAACATCATCTGAACGGGAGCAATACAGATGTTTGGGAGAATGTTATTCCAGAGGGCAGGTACCGTGAGGGGGGTGGCATGCTTCCTGGGCCCCATTCTCCTCCCTCTTCCTTCCTTCTTTCCTTCTTTCCTTCCTTCCTTCTTTCCTTCCTTCCTTCCTTCCTTCTCCCTCCCTCCCTCTCTCCCTCCCTTGACTGTCTCTCTCTTTCCTTCCTTCCTTCCTTCCTTCCTTCCTTCCTTCCTTCCTTCCTTCCTGTCTTTCTTTTTTCTTTCTTTTTGTTTCTTTCTTTCCTTCTTTCCTTCCTTCCTTCCTTCTGCCCTCCCTCCCTCCCTCCCTTGACTGTCTCTCTCTTTCCTTCCTTCCTTCCTTCTGCCCTCCCTCCCTCCCTTGACTGTCTCTCTCTTTCCTTCCTTCCTTCCTTCCTGTCTTTCTTTTTTCTTTCTTTTTCTTTCTTTCTTTCTTTCTTTCTTTCCTTCCTTCCTTCCTTCCTTCCTCCATCCGTCCATCCCTCCCTCTACTGTCTCTCTTCTTTCTTTCTTTCTTTCTTTCTTTCTTTCTTTCTTTCTTTCTT
Organism: Diadophis punctatus similis; assembly: GCA_023053685.1. Lineage (NCBI taxonomy): Eukaryota > Metazoa > Chordata > Lepidosauria > Squamata > Dipsadidae > Diadophis > Diadophis punctatus. The sequence continues at coordinate 82,472,097 of JALIGW010000004.1, read as the reverse complement.
TCTTTCTTTCTTTCTTTCTTTCTTTCTTTCTTTCTTTCTTCCTTCCTTCCTTCCTTCCTTCCTTCCTTCCTTCCTTCTCCCACCCTCCCTCCCTCCCTCCCTTGACTTTCTCTCTCTTTCCTTCCTTCCTTCCTTCCTTCCTTCCTTCCTTCCTTCCTTCCTTTCTTCCTTCCTTCCTGTCTTTCTTTTTTCTTTCTTTTTCTTTCTTTCTTTCCTTCTTTTCTTTCTTTCCTTCTTTTCTTTCTTCCTTCCTTCCTTCCTTCCTTCCTTCCTTCCTTCCTTCCTTCCTTCCTTCGTCAAATGCTTGCAGGCAGGTCTTAAAGCATCTGTTAGATCTCTCAAGAAATACCCCCATTTAAAAACAAAACAAAAAACAGGAATCTCATGGAAGCTGAGGTGAAATTGTTGAAATGTTATGATATTTCACTTAAGAACGCCAGTCTGTTGAGATTCCCTAAAATCTCATAAGGTTTTGTCTTCTCACAGGAGACGCGGTTTTGACAGTCTTGCGGCAAGTCTCGTGAATACAACTCAGGCATCCCCTGAGAACAGGCAAATATTGATACACAAGGTTCAAGGAGATTCCCTCCCCCCCTAGAGAATACAGATAGTCCTCGACTTATGACCATAACTGAGCCCAGAATTTAGGTTGCTAAGTGAGACATTTGTTAATTGAGTTTTGTCCCATTTTATGACTTTCCTTGCCACATTTGTTAAGTGAATCGTTGCGGTTGTTAAATTAGTAAGACGGTTGTTAAGTGAATCTGACTTCCACATTGACATTGCTGGTCAGAAGGGCGCGAAAGGGGATCACGTGATCCCAGGAAGCTGCAACCGTCATAAATGGGCTCAATTGTGATCGTAAGTCGGACTCAGAAGGTCGCAAAAGGGGATCACATGACCCCGGGGTGCTGAAATCGTCATAAATGTGAGTCTGTTGCCAAGCGTCTGAATGTAAATTACTTCACCACGGGGAGGCTGCAACGGTCATAAGTGTGAAAAACGGTCCTAAGTCACTTTTTTCAGTGCCGTTGTAACTTCGAACGGTCACTAAATAAACTGTTGTAAGTCAAGGACTACCTCTAATCCTCTCAGAATATTGACAGTCTAACATCTTTAAGGGCATGTTTAGTTCATAAAGAAGGGGAAACTCATGTAGACACACGGAACAGTTCCAATTTTATGCGTTAAGAGTGGAAGAGGCTTCAGGAAGTATGAGATAAACAAAACCCTGAAAAGGATGGCTGAGAAAACTGTATAGAATAGATCAGTGATGGCGAACCTTTTTTTGCTCGGGTGCCAAAAGGGTGTGCGCGTGCGCGATAGCGTGCGCACACCCATAATGCAATGTCCTCCGCAAACACATGCACACAACCCCCCCTCCCACGCTGCCCCCCTGCGCATGCGCACAGGCCTCACTGAAGCTTCCGGACTTCCGGTAGGCCCGTTGGGCTGTTTTTCACTCTCCCCAAGGTTCAGGAAAGCCTCCTGAAGCCTGGGGAGAGTGAAAAACGGCCCAACCGCCCAAACGGAAGTTCATTTCCGAACTTCTAGTTGGCCCATTGAGGCGTTTTTCACTGTCCCCAGAGTTTAGCAGGATTTACTGAAGCCTGAGGAGAGCAAAAACAGCCAAAAAGAAGGCTGACATAGGGCAACGCCTCGCGAGCCCTCAGATATGGCTCTGCATCCCACCTATGGCACGCGTGTCATAGGTTTGCCATCACTGGAATAGATTATAAATAGAGAAGGCAGAAATATATATCATAGATTATAAACAGAGAAACAAGAAACAAAAAATTAGAGGCACTTAGGGTAAGGTGGCAGGGAAGCAGCAGGAAATAGCTGCAAGCTTTTACTGCGGTTATCATAAAAAATATTAATAGTTCCTAGTTAGAGCGTGGAGCGCATTTTTATGCAATTTCTACTTTAAAAAGCAAATGTTATTGTGGTGATGCAAGGGGGTTGTTTGTTTGATTTTGCATGGAATGAAATGGCTCTTATGTAATTCTAAACTTTCGAAGTGTTCAAGGTTTTAATTTGCTTGGATAGATTGCTTTTCATTTTTCTTTTATCCTCTCAGAATATTGACAGTCTAACATCTTTGAGGGCATGTTTAGTTCATAAAGAAGGGGAAACTCATGTAGGCACACGATAGATAGATAGATAGATAGATAGATAGATAGATAGATAGATAGATAGATAGATAGATAGATAGATAGATAGATAGATAGATAGATAGATAGATAGATAGATAGATAGATTAGATGATAGATGATAGATGATAGATGATGGATGGATGGATGGATGGATGGATGGATGGATGGATGGATGGATGGATGGATGGATGGATGGATGGATAGATAATAAATGGAGATAGAGATAGAGACAGAGACAGAGAGGAGAGGAGAGGGGGAGGGGGGAGGGAGCAATAGCATTTACTTATATACTGCAATAGCCATAGCTCTTAGACTTATATACTGCTCCATAATGCTTCACGGCCTTCTCTAAGCGGTCTACAGAGTTAGCATATTGCCCCCCAACAATCAGGGTCCTCATTTTACTGACCTTGGAAGGACGGAAGGCTGAATCAACATCGATCCAGTCAGGATTAAACTCCTGGCTATGGGCAGAGTTAGCCTGCAATACTATAATCTAACCACTGTGCCACCATGGCTCTTCCTTCCTCTACCTAAAATCTTTAGTCCCCTCTGTTGTTCAGTTTTTGAAATTATGAGACTATCTGTCTTGTGAAAATCAAAGCAGGATCTATTTTCCAAGAGGAACTCTTTATACTTTATAAATAATTCCAACATTTCATGGTAAAAGGTCCAATATCCCAATTCCATCTGGGCCCTGGGTTCTAAAATCAAAACCTTTTTTTTTTTAGATTTTTGCTATCTATTTCAGATTCATTAAATTCTTGTCCTTATAATTGAAATTTAATTTTGTTCAGGATTAAAGGCAGGCTCACCTAGTGTTTCAAACTTGTCATTCTGATACCGTGTTTCCCTGAAAATAAGACCCTTTCTTATATATATATTTTTAACCCTGAAATAAGCGCTTGGCCTTATTGCCATGCACTCAAAAACCCCAATTGGGCTTATTCTCAGGGGATGTCTTATTTTGGGGGAAACAGGGTAGTCTCCAGCAGCTTAGAAGTAGTTATTGAGCATGTTAAGGAGTTATTGTGCTGTTAAGCACATACACAGTGAAATGTGTTGTAGTAATGGTGTTGCAGTTTGATATGAATGCTATTCAGTCAAGAAACAGAATATCTTTAATATGTACAAAATAGTATTACTTGAATAGTAGCAAAGTTAAATAGGAAGTCCAAGTCATACACAATTATTCAGTCAATGCAAAGTTTCTTCTTCTTGCCTATCTTTGCTTTAACTCACAAAGATTACAGCTATCACTCTATTCTATACTATCACATATAGTAACTCTTCTTCTTCACAGCAATTCCACACAGTCATAAAGTAATCTACTCATCAGTAAAGCAGCAAAGAGTCTTCAATCTGGAACACACCGTCAAACACCACTCACCACACTAAACCACACTAAACCACACTGAGCATGCTCTCTTGCTTGCTTATATAGTAATCATCCACAATGCATTTAAAGCAATATACACATAACAATGTTTTGTGGCTTAATCATATATTAACATACCCAATCGTTTGAACAGGGTTCTAACAGAGCAATTTCCAAAAGTATTAGAAAGTGAGGTTTCCAAACTTGATGTCTTTTAAAAGTTTCCACTGTAATTGCAAGCAAGATGGCCAATCCGGCACTCAAACCCACAGAAAACCATTGTCTGTGGCCTGGAGCACATGTGGGCAATCTCCAGACTTCTCCTTGTCCAAAGGAATTCCAAGAAACCAATTATTATGACTAGTTCCTTGGTTCTTTGCTGTGATCATTGGCTCTACTTTGCCATCTTCAGGTTGCCATATCTCCCATCTCTCTCTAGATATGACCAAGATATGACACCTTTAGATATTCTCAGTCATCCAGGTCACGGTTGTCCCAAAGGTGCTTTTTCAAAAGGCAACTGGACTTTCTGGGTTTTTCCTTGAAGATGTTTCACTTCTCGTCCAAGAACAGAAGACGTTTCTTGGATGAGAAAGTGAAACATCTTCAAGGAAAAACCAAGGAAGTCCCAGTGTCTTTTGAAAAAGCATTTGTGGGATGACCAGGTTATGAATGATCAAGAGTAGAGCCTCCTGATCTAGGAACACACGTAACTCACACAGAACCTGAAGTTACAACTGATGTACTCAGGGGTGGGATTCAGCTGGTTCAGACCGGTTCGGGCGAACTGGATGCTAATTTTACATCTGGTTCACCGAACTGGTAGTTGCAAGGACTGGCTGACCCCGCCCACCCCACCCCTCCCCTCCCCTCCCAGAAGTCTCCTCACGACCCGTTTTGGATGCACTGGGAGGGTGAAAAATGGGCCTACCGGAAGTACCAGAAGTACCGGAAACGGGCCCATTTCCAGCCTCCGGAGGGCCTTTGGAGCCCGGGGAGGCCGTTTTCACCCTCCCAGAGGCTCGAGGAAAGCCTCCGGAGCCTGGGGATGGTGAAAACGCCCCCCCCCCCGCCCAACCATGCTGCAGGAGGCCAAGTAGGCCAGGCCCCCATGACCACGCCCACCCAGCAACCAGGCAGAGAAAACCGGTTGCTAATTTTTTTCAATCCCACCCCTGGATCAGGGGTGGGTTCCTGCCAGAGCTGTCCGGTGCGTAGCTCCGGTAGGGAGTGGCCGATTGCGCAATTTGCACGCGACCGCTCCAGAGCCGTCTTCGCTGGTCTTCTGCATGCGCAGAAGCAAAATCGTGCAAGGGGTGTGTGCGTGTAGCGAGCGCGCATGTGCCCGAAACGTGGAGATGCGCACACAGCGCACCGGCATCGGTAAGTGAGCAACCCGCCCCTGCCCTGGATGTACTTTCTATAAAGATATGTAGATACACAAGTATATTTTTTAGAATCACAGTATCGCATCTAGAATGCTTGAATGAGAGAAAAGGCAACTGTGAATTACTTTATGGAAGACCAACAATGCTTTTATATAGCAGTGGTTATGTCCTACAGTGGAAAAATTGCTTACACCTATTGTGTTTTAATACATTTCTATGTTATTTCAGTTTTATTATTGCAAACAGCTCCGTCTGTTTCTCTGACGCTGTCTTGATATTTTCCTTTTAAATGAATAGACCCAACGGTTCTTTTCTCAGGAAGAAATACATAAATTTTAAATTATGGGTAATTCAGACTCTCAAGTTTAGAGTGAGGATTTATTCATTTATTGTGATTCAATTAATTACACATCAAGTTAGAAATATCCAACCACGCCTAAAGAGAAGGCATTGAAATATTAAATATACACCTGGAAGATTTGAGCAACTTTAAAAATAAGAATTGCCTAACGTGTTTAAACAGTACATAGGAACAAATGGTATATTTGTTTCTTTAAAATGACAGTTTGATTTCAGCATTCAAACATGAGTTCATAAATACTTCAAGCTAACTGCATTGGATACTGACTTTGCTAGGTGAAAAATAAAGGATTCATAGCCTTTCTGAAAAATAAATGGAAGAAATCATGCTTTATTTTTTTAAGCCTTAGATGTTGAGATTTTAAACAAGAAAATAGAATAATAGAGTTGGAAGGGACCCTGGAGGTCTTCTAGTCCAACCCCCTGCTTAGGCAGGAAACCCTACACCACTTCAGACAAATGGTTATCCAATCTCTTCTTGAAAACTTCCAATGTTGGAGCATTCACAACCTCTGGAGGCCAGTTGTTCCACTGATTAATTGTTCTAACTGTCAGGAAATTTCTCCTTAATTCTAAGTTGCTTCTCTCCTTGGTTAGTTTCCACCCATTGCTTCTTGTTCTACCCTCAGGTGCTTTGGAGAATAGTTTGACTCCCTCTTCTTTGTGGCAACCCCTGAGATATTGGAACACTGCTATCATGTCTCCCCTAGTGCTTCTTTCCATTAAACTAGACATAACTAGTTCCTTCAACCGTTCTTCATATGTTTTAGCCTCCAGTCCCCTAATCATCTTTGTTGCTCTTCTCTGCACTCTTTCTAGAGTCTTAACATCTTTTTTACATCGTGGCGACCAAAACTGAATGCAGTATTCCAAGTGTGGCCTTACCAAGGCATTATAAAGTGGCATTAACACTTCACGTGATCTTGATTCTATCCCTTTGTTTATGCAGAGGGCAGATTCTGTCTTGCATTTTTGAACACTAAATGAGGACTGAGGACTAACTATAAAGATGATCATTGGGGTAAAGAAGGGAGAAGCGTGGAGGACTTGGCCAAAGTATTTAGGATTTTAGACATTGGGATAAATGTTGCTTTTAGTGTGGTCACAAATACAATTATCTCAGCCTTATTGCAAGCCTGCAAAATCTGCCGTGATCTCTCCGTGTTAGTAGTTGTTCAGGTCAATTGTTCCATTGCAACAGAGGGGGGGAGCGTGCACAAAAGAACAGACATAAGGCCTACGGCCGAGAGGAGAAAGATCGAAATCATTGCTAGTGTGAATTTCTGAGAAGAAAAACCTGCTGTGCTGTGCTTTCTCCAAACCCACACTGCGGTAGACCTCAGCATTTCACAACATCAACAACTTTTAAGATGTGCAGACGCCAAACTCTCGGAATTCCCAAATGGCGGGAAGAAGATAGAAAAACACTGGAATACCTGACCCAAACTTTTCAGTATGTAAATCAATATTTTTTTTTCTGGTCAAACAATAAATGGATCCCATAGGAGTAAAAAAGAAACAATACTTCTTGCAAAAAAAGGAATTTCAAAACTGCTCAAAGATACGCCTGGTTTACTCTCCTTGTGTAAGCCACCAGCTGCCCCTTGAAAGGGTCCAAAGAGATGCTGCCTGGGACCTTATCAGCAATAGCAATAGCACTTAGACTTATATACCGCTTTACAGTGCTTTATAGCTCTCGCTAAGAGGTTTACAGAGTCAGTATGTTGCCCCCAACAATCTGGGTCCTCATTTTATTGACCTCGGAAGGACAGAAGGCTGAGTCAACCTTGAGCCAGTCAGGGTCGAACTCCTGGCTGTGGGCAGAGTCCGCTTGCAATACTACATTCTAATCACTGTGCTACCACAACTTCAATAACAATAACAATAGCACTTAGACGTATATACCACTTCATAGTGCTTTACAGCCCTCTCTAAGCAGTTTACAGAGTCAGCATCTTCTCCCAACAATCTGGGTCCTCGTTTTACTGACCTCGGAAGGATGGAAGGCTGAGCCAACCTTGATCCGGTAAGGATCGAACTGCTGGCAGTGGGCAAAGTTATCTTGGAATACTGCATCCTAACCACTGCACTACCATGGCTTATTTAGTGAAACTTGATGATATCTTAAGGCAACTGTTATACAGTATTTTTTCTAAAATTCCACAGTCAGGATGACTGGGTCAATTGGATAATCCAAAATATTTTGGACATTTCCCAAATTAAACTGAACTTGGTTGTTGATATTAACTGGTTGTCTCGTGGTTCTGTGGTCACACTTGGAAGAGAGATTCCACTAAGCTAAATGGCTCAAAGATTCAAGTAGAGGGATGGAAACCTGCAATTTTGTCGCTTATCTGATGTGTTATCTTTATTGTTTAATTTATCTGCAGCTTAATTGTCCATTACGGAAGTGAGAAACACTAATGAAGGATATTTTCAAAATCATCACAGTGTCTTGTAAATTAATAGTGAGGTACTCATGTGCTTTATTCACTAGGTGGGGTTGTGACATCCAAAACTGCAAACACACACACACACACACACACACACACACACACACACACACACACACACCAGTTTTGTGTAATGGTGAAGGCATCAGGTGTATGCTTTATTCACGAGGTGGGATGTTGTGACATTCAGAACTGCAAACACCCCCCCAGAAGTGCCAGTTTAGTGGTGAAGGCATCGGGCTACAAAATGGGAGACTGTGAATTCTAGTTCGATCTTAGATATACAGTCAGCTGGGTGACTTTGGGCCAGTCACTTCTTCTTAGCCCTATGAAGGAGGCAATAACCAATCGCTTCTGAAAAAAATTGTCATCCTATTTATCAAAGTATTGTTGTTGTTGTTCTTCAAATGCGTCACAATTTTATTCCAAAAATATCCTGTGTGAAGCGCACCCATTTTGCTTCATCAGTCCTAAATCCTTTGTTCCAAAATATTTCAGGATTATCAATCTCTTCTTTTGCAGAATGAAGACAGCAACTTTTCAGCTGATCATTTGCAGTGATCTGTTTATTTTGTTTTCTAAATCTGTCTAATCTAGGGCCGTTTCTAGCAGTCTCTCTTCCTTTCTATCTCTTCCAGCTAAGGTCCCAGAGACAATTAAAAAATATATTTTCGAAAATGTATTTTTAAATGACCTGCTGAACGGATTTTAAGAGCTGTTTATCGGGTTTGCATATGACGCATTCATGAATATTCATAGGCTGTCTCTAGTCTAGTGCAGAAACTGCTGTATTGCTTCTTCTTATAAGTTTATTTTCATCACCAAACATCATCAGAGGTGCTGATAATGACCTAAAATTCTGCTGTTCAACAACCCTACACTTCTTTCTGGCCCAACTGCTAAAAAGTTGACTTTTAAATGAAAACCCCACCTCTTCTTAATGCCTGACTTAACAGATACACTGCATTCAAGTTTGTAAACTGGAACAAATGCACTTACCGGGATCTGCCCACTAATCTTTTCCAGTTATTTTTCCCTGCTGAAGAAGGCAAAACATTATTGTCAAAACGAAGTAGCTCTTCAAAAGCCAAATCCCTAGATAAACAATCAGGGGACATCTTCCGGATGGCTGGGGAAAAGCATTTCAAACCACTGGAAGAGAATCCCTCTTAATGAACCAACCAGCAAGAGGATTGGAAATTCCTCTTGCGGTTTCCAAAAATCTAACTTAACCCTACGGTGAGCATTAGAGATGACTTTAGGGCAGCATCCCCCAAACATTTTGGGACCAGGGAACAATTTCGTGGAAGACAATTTTTCCACTGACGGTTGTGGCCTGTCGGCTGCCAGCAGAGCTAGCACAGTCAGCTGAGAAGGGGGGAGGGGGAGCCTGGGCCAACTTTGAAGCCTTTGGAAGGCTCTAATGAGGAAGCAGAATCAGAATCAGAGACAGATGAAGAGCTGGGGCCTTCCATCCTCCCCCAGGTGGAGAGGCAGGTGTCTTCAACACCTGAGCTGAGTGAGGGGGAGGAACAGATGGGGCCCATCACAGATGCGCATATGCTGAGAGGAGAGGAGAGGAGAGGAGAGCAACGGAAGGCAATAAGCCGGCCCTCAGGGAAAAGGAGACGTAGACGCTAGGCAGCTCCTCCCTGGCTGGGAAATAAATAGTAGGGGTTTGGGAGTGGCCGATTGTCGCAGACAACCGTTTGTTTTCCAGTGTAAATCAATCAAGTCAGATTCCTTTGCCAGAACCAGGTTTGTTGGGACTAATTGCTCTGTATTTGAGTGTGCCAATTGAAATTTAATTTAATGTAATGTAATTAAAAGTTCTTATAGGCCGCCCAATCCCGTAGGACTCAGGGCAACATACAACAAGAATAAGAACAATATACATAATACATGCTAATTTAAAAAAGACATTATATAATTTTAAAAACCATTCATTCATGGGGGAATCCGATCTTCTTCACCCCGCCTGCCGGAAGAGCCATGTTTTTACGGCTTTGCGGAAGGCCAGTAGAGTGGGGATAGTCCAGATCTCTGGTGGGAGTTGGTTCCAGAGAGATGGGGCTCCCACAGAGAAGGCTCTCCCCCATGGACCCACCAACCGACATTGTTTGGCTGATGGGACCTGGAGGAGGCCAACTCTGTGGGACCTAACTGGTCGTAGGGAGGTATGTGATAGGATGCGGTCCCAGAGGTAACCTGGTCCTGAGCCATGTAGGGCTTTAAAGGTCAAAACCAACACCTTAAATTACGACCAGAAACTCCCTGCTGGGACACAATAAGTAGTGCATTTGCCTCTGCTGGTGTGAACAGGAATTGTTTCTGCTTGGCTCAATCATTAAAGGGGTTTTTTTTTAATCTTGAGTTCTCATGTGAACAGAGACTATTCAGGCCCTGTTCCATAAGGGGAACAGACTTTCATTTGTGACTGATTATTTTTGGTTCTGTCTATCCAACATGAACCAAGACTGTTCCTGCCCTGTTCTAAAAGGGGGGGCTTGTTTTACTCGGGAGTAAGTGGTTTCTCATTGCTTGCGAAGGCTGGGTCAGAACACGGGCTGGGGAGAGAGGAAGAGCGCACAACTAGATCCCTCACAGGGGCAGTTCACAGTAGGATTCGCGGACTGATTCCTAATAGGCTGTGGACTGGTACCAGTTTGCAGCCCAAGATTTGGGGAACCCCTGCTTTAGTGGACTCTGTCATTCTTGCTTTCTTGAGCTTTCCAGCTATATGGAGCCTGACAGGATGTATGTGATAGTAGTCGAGCTCTAGGATGTGGAGACTCTAGAAAGAGTGCAGAGAAGAGCAACAAAGAGGATTAGGGGACTGGAGGCTAAAACATATGAAGAACGGTTGCAGGAACTGGGTATGTCTAGTTTAATGAAAAGAAGGACCAGGGGAGACATGATAGCAGTGTTCCAATATCTCAGGGGCAGCCACAAAGTAGAGAGAGTCAAACTATTCTCCAAGGCACCTGAGGGTAGAACAAGAAGCAATGGGTGGAAACTAATCAAGGAGAGAAGCAACTTAGAACTAAGGAGAAATTTGCTGACAGTTAGAACAATTAATCAGTGGAACAGCTTGCCTCCAGAAGTTGTGAATGCTCCAACACTGGAAGTTTTTAAGAAGATGTTGGATAACCATTTGTCTGAAGTGGTGTAGGGTTTCCTGCCTAAGCAGGAGGTTGGACTAGAAGACCTCCAAGGTCCCTTCCAACTCTGTTATTCTATTCTATTCTATTCTCCCTGCCTTCTAGAGCAGTGACCTCCAACCTTTGGGGCACCAGGGACCAGTTCCGTGGAGAAAGGTTTCTCCACAGAGCGGAGGGGTCATGGTTGCGCATGCTTTCTGCATCCCTCGACTGAGGCTTCCCTTGTTTGCATGGCACGGTTGCTGGCACGCTGGAGGTTGAGGAACCTCTGTTCTAATGCTCTTCCTCCATCAACTGAAAGCTCTTGTTTGGCTAGATACAACCTTCAACCACATAGCTAACTTCCAAGTCTTCTAAGCAGAAGACCACAATGTTATTCATATTCTCTGTGGAGGTTCTCAGGCTTTTAATATTCCCATTGCCTTTCACCCACCTTTGTCAGAACATACCTGGTTCCTCCAGATGTTTCTGTTGGCAGAGTAGAACATCCTCAAAGAAAAGACGATCTACAGTTCATACACTATTTGGGGAGACAATGCTAACAGCAAACTAGGAGCTATGGAGAATATAGTAAGAGCCGAGGTGGTGCAGTGGTTAAAGAGCAGCACTGCAGTTCAGCAGTTCAGCTATTCAAATCTCACCGGCTCAAGGTTGACTCAGCCTTCCATCCTTCCGAGGTCGGTAAAATGAGGACCCAGATTGTTGGGGGGCAATATGCTGAACTCTGTAAACCGCTTAGAGAGGGCTGTAAAGCACTATGAAGCGGTATATAACTCTAAGTGCTATTGCTATTGTTATTGCTATGGAGAATCCTACTTAATGGCAGCCTTACTAAATTGCAAAGGTCCTACATGAGGCCCTACGGATGAAAGATTCATTCTCTTTACATATATACTTTAAAAAGGGTCTACATATACTTCTTCACATACAAATTTGTTTGGAAATATATGCTTCTCTAGTCAGTCAAAAGCCTTCCAATAAATATTTATTGTTTACTCAGAACCAAATCTTCAGTGGGGATTTCTTTTCAATAAGTATCGGCGTCTTTTATTGAACTTTTTTCAAAGGAATGGACTCTGTGGGAGCAAGCAGTGAACCATGGCCCTCTGCTCACCTGAATAATGTATATACCCAGAATAAAATCTGTTCTTCCTTCTAGCTAGAAAGCTACCCTGAGACTAAACAAATCGGATAGAGCTTCATAATTTTCCCATAGGAAAAGGTGACTTGCTGAGATGGTGTATGGCTGCCCATCCCATAAGTGACTCTGGGCAGCATACAGTACTTAATTAAAAAACTAATAAAAATTTAAATAAAATAATTTTAATAATAATAAATAATAAAAAATAAATAGTTTTTTTAAAAAAGACTATAAGCCCTTTATTTTTGGTGAAGCTCATTTCTGAAATTGATAAAAAAAATTTGTTCTACCAAACTGGAAGTAAAGTATTTGTCCAATTTCCAAAAAGGAAAAAAATATTAAGCAGAAATCTAAAAATAATATGATTAGTATTCTGGAAGGGTCCTTCAAATTTTAGGCTTGACATTTTTTAAATTAGCTGGGGAGGATTTGCAAAATCTTTTCCAACCAGAATAGGTTAGCTTTTGCACAGATTATAGACTTATATTATTGACATAAAAAAATTTTTTTTTGAAGGCCTTCATTTGGAATTACAGCAATGACCATAAAAATATCTTCACCTATGTCAGCTTTTGATTCTCTTAGACTCTGAGGAAAATCTGCCGGGGGTGGGTGGGTGTTGCTACAGGTTAATTAAACAACTTTATGTTCTTTGTCCGCGTATCAATATTATATCTTTGTTTTAAATAAATTAAGAATTTTAATTTAAAAAAAACATCACTATGGCTTTTGGCTATTAATGGATGGACTGAATGATCTGTGATTTTACATACAGGGAATGGATCTACATCAGAGGTGAGATTCAGCAGGTTCTGACCAGTTCTGGAGAACCGGTAGCGGAAATTTTGAGTAGTTCGGAGAACTGGCAAATACCACCTCTGACTGGCCCCACCCCCATCTATTATCTGCCTCCCGAGTCTCAGCCGATCAGGAGGAAATGGGGATTTTGCAGTATCCTTCCCCTGCCATGCCCACCAAGCCATGCCCATAGAACCAGTAGTAAAAAAAATTGATTTCACCACTGTATCCTTCCCCCAGGAATGGAGAGGGAATGGGGATTTTGCAGTATCCTTCCCCTGGAGTGGGGAGGGAAGGGAGGTTTTACAGTATCCCTCCCCTGCTGCACCCACCAAGCTATGCCATGCCCACCAAGCCACGCCATGCCCACAAAGCCATGCCCACAGAACTGGTAGTAAAAAAAATTGGATTTCACCACTGTATCCTTTCCCCAGGAGTGGGTAGGGAATGGGGATTTTGCAGTATCCTTCCCCTGCCATGCCCACCAAGCCACGCCCACCAAGCCACGCCCACAGAGGAGTAATTTTTTTTAATCCCACCAGTGATCTACAACATGAGTCTTCATGTGGCCCCAATTGTATGGAAGCAAAGCAACACACAGGGCTGCTTATATTAGTTCTTTCGTGTTCTGGTTTTAGAAAAAAACAATACAAGTAGCCCTCAACTTACAACAGTTTGTTTAGTGACCATTTGAAGTTACAACAGCACTGAAAAAAGTGACTTATGGCCATTTTTCACGTTGCAGCCTCCCCATGATCATGTGATCATGTGATCAAAAATTCAGATAGTCACGTGATTTACATTCAGGTGCTTGACAAGCGGTTCCTAATTATGATGGTTGCAGCATCCCGGGGGGCGTGTCACATGATCCCCCTTTTGGGACCTTCTGACAAGCAAAGTCAGTGGGGAAGCCAGATTCACTTAACAACCGTGTTACTCATTTAACAATGGAAGTGATTCACTTAACAAACGTGACAAGGAAACTTCTACAAGATGGGGAAAACTCACTTAACAAATTCCTCACTTAGCAACATAAATTTTGGGCGTAAGTCGAGGACTCCCTGCATTGGGTGCAAAAGAATGCTAACTAGGTCTATTATTGTCTTGTTCCCTGAAGTCAGATCCACAGATGTTGACCTTCTTATTGTTGTGGTCCGCCAGTGGCCTGCGGAGCTGGCAGCAGAGTCGGACAGCGAGGAGGCTGGGGAGGAACATGGGCCAGGCCTGGAGTCTGGAGAAGGTTTGGTGCCAGAGGCAGAGATCCAGCCCAGGCCATCTGGGAGGTCTGTGCTGACTCCAGAGCCTCCAGAGGCTGACATGAGCGAGGCAGAGGAACAGGGGGAGTCTGTTCCCAATGCGTGCATGCGCAGAGCTGCCAGAAGGCAAGAACAGTTACAGAGGAAAAGGGCTGCTCGGGACTAAGGCTTGGAGATGATTGGTCCCTCCCATAGGCTATAAAAGTGGAGCAAACAGATGTGCTCGTCACAGGAAGCAACTTTGTTCAATTTGTGTCTCAGCATTTTCAGTTCTGACTCCGTGTTTCTGTTTGGCCTTGCAAAGTTCCTTGCCAATTAGGTCTTTGGCAGCATGTCAAGAGAGATAAAGGTTGGTGCTTATCAGCCTTCTTCTGAAAGACTTTGGCAGACTTCTAATTAACACTGTTTGGGACTTATTACGGCTGGGAATGAACATAATTCACAGCCATTAAAATAAAAAGAGGTTTTTGAGACTCTGTGCTTTATTATTTATCAGGAAGCCTAGGTCAGAACACTTATAGACCTTGAAGACATGGTTGTACCAACTAGCCTGAGGCCCTAATGGAAGTATAGCATGTTGGTTGATGGAGTAGGGAACACCCTATCTCCTCCCATTTTGATGCCTCCCTTTCCATCTTGCTTAGTTTTATTTTAATTCCATTTTTAAAATTTAAGGTCCTTATTTATTGCTTTAAAGTTTTATCCTGCATTTTATTCAAAATCCATAGGCCGCTTACAGTTGCCTTGGGCCAGAGCTGCAACCAATAGTGGATTCTGAATTAGTTTGCTACCAGTTCACGTGCACTCACACACACACACAATGCTTCTGCGCATGCGCAGAAGCATCCCGGATGGGTGGGCATAGCCTCCCGCGCCGCCGCTACCGGTTCTAGGGTCTGGTCCGAACTGGAAGCAACCCACCGCTGGCTGCGACATACGATAGATAGTCAAATGATCAATGTATCTCTATTCACAATCAGGTTCAAGTGGATAGGTGGATGATGAAGTTGATAATGGATATGATTAATAAATTCATAACTTAAGAAAGGTAATATACAAAATATATGCAGTGAATACGTTTCCTAATATCAGCTACCAAGTGGCCATTTTGAGATGAATGCATTGTCAGCTTAGATTAGAAAGAGGATTCTCTATCTGCTAGACTACTAGACTTCCGGATAAATAGTCTTTTTTAATATTAAACCTGTATAAGTCGGAGAATTTGCCACTGTTGTAACTTCAAGCAGGCGTTAAAACCTGAGTGTAATTTGATTTGGGATTTGATAATAATGGGGGATAGGAAAATAGTGTTAAAAGATTCCCCCAAGTTACAAAATTGTAATTGACGCAAGTCTACCTCCAGACGTGTTCCATTTAAAAGTAACATCAGTAACATTGATTGATCAAATACTTAAGAAGGCTCTGGAAATGTTTTGCAGTAGATGAATTGAGCATGGGGAGTATTTACTCAAGATCGCTCAATAGCTGTTGAAATCTTTCTGAGAACATCTCGAAAAACTGCTATTTTCCATCCCACCCTAATACTTGGTAATTGACCAGGAGAACTGGAAAGACTGTCGAGTTGGCAGCCTGTACAAAAGGTTAACCATGCTTTGTCCGTTGGCTCTGTTCGTCCTACACTAGGAATTATGTTTGGCATCACAATTTTGGAGCCTGTAAAAGATACGGATGGGGGGGGGAAACTTTGGGGTCAGGTACCAGAATGCTTTCTAGTATCAATGAGATGGCAGAGTCATCTCTATTTCAGATACGGCGGGATATAGATATATATATATATATATATTGGAAAGAATGCGTGTCAGGATATTTTCCTTCCTAACTGTTACGGTGGATTGGTTAGCTGATGAAAGCTATGAAAGAAAAAATGGAAAAAATAGTGCTTATTTGACTTTACAGAGGCGGATATCACATTGATAAAGCCTTAGTAAGGCCAGACCTGGAATACTGCATCCAGTTTTGGTCACCGCATTACCCAAAAGATGTTGAGACTTTGGAAAAAGTGCAGAGACGGGCAGCTGAGATGATTAAGGGTCTGGAGACTAAAGCATATAAAGAACGGTTGCAGAATTCGGGTATCTCTAGTCTAATGAAGAGAAGGACTAGGGCAGAGGTGTTAAACTCAAGGCCCATGGGCCAGATCCGGCCCGCGGGGTGCTTAGATCTTGCCCGCAAAGCCGGCCTGGAAACAGCAAAGGACCAGCCCGCAGTGCCTCTGCCAGTGAAAACGGGGCATTTATTTATTTATTTATTTATTTGGCTTTCTTATATGCCGCCCAACTCCCGAAGGACTCAGGGCGGCGTACAGCATAGGGACCACCACACATGCCCCCAAGAGATGGCCATGCCCACCATGGCCACGTCCACCCCTAACCAAGCCGCACCCCCGGCCCTCCGAGGTCCAACACAACCCTGATGCAGCCCTCAATGAAATCAAGTTTGACACCCCTGGACCAGGGGAACATGATAGCAGTATTCCAGTATTTGAGGGGCTGTCACAAAGAATAGAAGGTCAATTTATTCTCCAAAGCACCAGAAGGCAAGAGAAAAAGCAATGGATGAGAACTAATCAAGGAGAGAAGCAACCTGGAATTAAGGAGAAACTTCCTAACAGTGAGGACAATTAACCAGTGGAACAGCTTGCCACATGAAGTTGTGACTGCTCCATCACTGGAGGTTTTTAAGAAGAGATTGGACAGCCATTTCTCTGAAATGGTATAGAGTCTCCTGCTTCAACAGGGGGTTGGATTAGAAGACCTCCTTCTGTTCTAATGCCTTTCTTTGACCTGTGTTTATTGATGTTCCTCTACAAATGCTGTGAATTTTCCAAATTATGTCTTGGAGGTAATTAATTTTTTCAAGATTTCTTTTAAGGTTGAGATAAATATCCATTTAGATTTTGATTGTCTTCAGGTGTGTCAGACTCTTGGTATAGAGATGCCGATCCGTGTCCTTAAAAAAAAGGAGAAATGAGGAAGGAAAATGGGAAAAGTGTAAAAAAGCAAAGCCAACAGTTTTCTGTAGAACCTGGAGTTGCTGCATAAAACACAGTATGTGCGATGAACATCTGGCAACTCCAAATCTCAGCCAACAAATGCTCTGTCCTACACATTAGCAAAAAAAAATCAGAACACCAAATACAAGCTGAATAGACAAGACCTTGCAGACGACCCTCACTCTGTCAAAGACCTTGGAATACTCATATCAAATGACCTAAGTGCCAAAGCCCATTCCAACAACATCGCCAAAAAGGCTTCAAGAACTGTTAACCTAATCTTACGTAGCTTCTTCTCCGGTAATATCACACTACTAACCAGAGCATACAAAACATTCGCCAGACCAATCCTTGAATACAGCTCATCTGTCTGGAACCCACACCGCATATCGGACATAAATACATTAAAAAGTGTCCAGAGATACTTTACAAGAAGAGTCGTCCACTCATCTACTCGCAACAGAATACCTTACGCAACCAGACTTGAAATCATAGGCTTAGAAAGCTTAGAACTACGTCACCTTCGGCACGACCTAAGCATAGCTCATAAAATTATCCGCTACAACATCCTTCCTGTCAACGACTACTTCAGCTTCAACCACAACAATACACAAGCACATAAGAGATACAAACTCAAAGTGAACCGCTCCAAACTTGACTGTAGAAAATACGACTTTAACAACAGAGTGGTAAATGCCTGGAACTCACTACTTGACATGGTTTTGTCACCAAACCCCCAAAACTTTACCCTAAGACTGTCCACTGTTGACCTTACCCGATTCCTAAGAGGTCAGTAAGGGGCGTGCATAAGCGCACCAGTGTGCCTACCGTCCCTGTCCTAATGTTCCCTCTTATCAGTACCCATCTTATGTATATAAACAATGTTACATCTATGTATATTACCAACATGTACTTGACAAAATAAATAAATAAATAAATAAATGTCCTTACATTATCCTTGCCACATTATAACTGATTGTGTCCTTGAATAAAATAAAATGTCAGTTGCCTCCATTCATGGAAAGAACAGATCTCAATCACTGTTCTTTCCAGTGTACAAAGTGTTCCGTTCCTTTATCCTTTTCTGTTTTCTGACCAAAGAGAATATTGCAAGTTGCCTGTTGGTTGAAATCCAGATATTTTTCAAATTAATTTTAGAATGCTCGGGTTAGCTGTAAAGTGTATTATTTCAAAGTTTTATTTTGATAGCAGTCTTCCAATATCTCAGGGGTTGCCACAAAGAAGGGGGGGGTCAACCTCTTCTCCAAAGCACCTGAAGGCAGGACAAGAAGCAATGGATGGAAACTCATCAAGGAGAGAAGCAACCTAGAACTAAGGAGGAATCTCCAGACACTGAGAACGATTAATCGGTGGAAGGACTTGCCTCCAGAAGTTGTGGGTGCTCCAACACCAGTGGTGGGTTGCTACCGGTTCACCTCGGTTTGGCAAACCGGTAGCTGTGGCAGCGGGAGGCTCCGCTCACTCACCCGGATATCATCACAGATGAACTACGCCTGCACAGAAGGACCGTGTGTGAGCAAAGCGTCCATGTGTGCACGTTCACAGTTCCGAACCAGTAGCGAAGGTAAGTGAACCCCACTACTGTCCAACACTGGACGTTTTTAAGAAGGGACTGGACAACCATTTGGCTGAAAAGGTATAGGGTCTCCTGGAAGACCTCCAACATCCCTTCCAGCTCTGTTATTCTGTTATTCTCTGGAATTGGTCTTGAACAAACAAGTCTTCGGCTGTATAAATGCTACAAGCTCAGATTTGTCAGTCCACTGTTCTATACTCACCCACAGATCAACAATAGCAAGCTGTCTAATCCTTTAAGTGGCTATTATTTTTACTCCAGTTCTCTTCCCTTTACTTTTCCCCCCCTAATTATTTTAAAGACCTCCCAGAGGTCTTTTTTTTAATCTCCTAGGAGAATTAAACTATCTCTTCTCTCCTACCAGCAAAGCTATCGCAAACTAGCACAAGCATTGATTTGGTTGGCATATGTGGCAAATCAACAAAAAGTCATGTGGACTGCAGTCATGTCACATTTAGCTATTCCCTCCCCATTTTTTTCTTTTTTTGGTGGGGGGGAGGGAAGTTTTGGCTATAGACAAGATTGAAATACATTTCCCTATCAGTCATGTCTGACTGTAGGGCATCATGCTCATCTCCGTTTCTTAGCCGAGTTAGCCAGCGTTGTCCGAAGACAATTTCTGTGGTCATGTGGCCAGCATGTCTATACGCCAAAGGCACATGGAACGCTCTTACCTTCCCACAGAAGTGGTACCTATTTATATACTCTCATTTGCATGCTTTCGAATTGTTATGTGGGCATGAGCTGGAGCAAGGAACGGGAGCTCACCCCTCTACATAGTGCTCGGGTCTTTCTACCTGACAAGCTCAGCATCTTTAATCACTGAGCCATCGCACTCCTACATTTTACTAATCCTTTTATAAATATACAGTACAGTACATTTATTGAATAGCCCAAAGACCTTTTCAAAAAAGAAAAACAGAACAAACAGGTACAGAAACAACCGTACAAAAATATATATGGTACATGACATCAAAATTCAATGATATCAAAATTCAATAACTAAATTTCTAAAACTAGATAACCCAAATAAAATATCTCGTCTCTAACTCAGCTCATCTTTCTTACAATCAATGAAATTCTTTTCAATGTAGCTGGCTCGTATTGCTGTCATCCTATTAAGATAGCGAGTGATAGCCCTTACCAGGGGAGGAGAGTCTGCCTTCAATAGAAATGTTAATTTATGCCTTACATTCCAGTGGGAAAATTTATTTATAATTGGGGACAGATATTGTTTTCTTACTTCCTCATACATCCTACATTCAAATATTATATGCGCCGTATCCTCAACAAATTTTGATTTATAAATATAAGAGCCAAGGTGGCACTGTGGATAGAGTGCAGTACTGCAGGCTTCTGCTGACTGCCGGCTGCCTGCAATTTGACAGTTCAAATCTCACCAGGCTCAAGGTTGACTCAGCCTTCCATCCTTCTGAGGTGGGTAAAAGGAGGTCCCAAATTGTTGGGGGCCATAGGCTGACTTTGTAAACCACTTAGAGAGGGCTGTAAAGCACTGTGAAGCAGTATACAAGTCTAAGTGCTATTGCTATTGCTATAAGGAGGTCCTCTCTGAGGGAGATGTGTGGCTCAAAAATGTGAAAAATGAAAAATAAATAATTAAATAAGGAAAAGGTGGGCAAACATCAAATGACTTTCCTGTGCTAGAAGACAAAGGTTTGAAAGAGCAATCCTTTTGAAATCACTTTAATTTTCAAATTTACTGTAGGAAAGATCCTGAAAAAAAATGACATTTGCATGAAATGGAAGAATATTAATTTAGAAATCAGTACCTTAAATAGAAATAGAAAGGTCTCTGTGGACTTCTATATGAGCATATCTTAGCATCCAGCATTCTAGCTTGATAGCAACTTGACCTTCTTGGTGTTCATTCATTGATAAACATACTTCAAAAGCCCAATTTTGTATAGAGCAAATGTATTGAATTTGGTATATGTTGGATTTGAATTCTGAATTACCAGCATAATTCTGAAATTTCAAGAAGATATAGTCCCCGTTACCTTTAAATTTTCTATAAAGCAAAACACATTGCTTCCTTAAAGTCAACAAAGACAAATGTATGAACTTGTAAGAGCCAAAGACAAAACTATGTTTGTTGCAAAATTCACCCGAGTTTTCAATTACATTTCTGCAAAGATTGCAAAATGCAAAATTGGATTAAAGCATGTAGGCAGAAATTATATTCCAAAATACGATTTTGTCTCAGGTTAAATCAATTTCTTATTTGAGGGTTTATTTTTAGCTTTGCTTGTGCCAATCCTGTGTCTGTTCCAGCTTAATTCAATTTCCCCTGTACAGTGTGAAGCAAAGCATTTTGAAATGCATACGACGTAAGAAAAATAAAGCAGAAATACTTTTCCCTCTCTAAAAGATTGGAGGACCAAAGAAACAAATTGTATGGAACACGGTAATAATAATTTTATTCAATTTGTATGACATCCAACTCAGCAATTCACAGAGTGCTCCACAAACCAGACTGGACTGATACACACCCGTCAATTTTGCAAAACCCATACTTTTCTATATTGTGCAGCTATCTCCCCATCTGTTTGAACAATCATCAAAAATTCGTTCTCAGAAAGTTCAAGATATGAATTTTGTATGTCAGCATTCTCAGCTTAGTGCAGGGGTGTCAAACTCAATTTCATTGAGGGCCACATCAGAACTGTGGTTGACCTCGGAGGGGGGATGGGTGGGCATGGCTAAGTGAGTGGGTGTGGCCAACTGGGTGGGCGTGGCCAGCTTGACGCTACTACCCAAACTGCTGGCATGTTTCCTCTTCGCATTGGGTAGACCGGGCCGAAACCGCGCTGGCCCGATCTTTCCTCTTCGCACTGGGTAGCCCACGATGGTCCTGTGTGCCGGATCTGACCACATCGCGGGCCGCATCTGGCCTGCGGGCCTTGAGATTGACACCCCTGGCTTAGTACCAGGTACTGTATGTTATACTTCAAAAAATGTCATAATTCCCCACCAGGTATTCCCAACCAAAGTAGTCTGGCATAAAGATCTACAACCTTTTTTTCTCTTAAGTACAATTAGTCCTCAACTTACGACCACAAAATTTCCATTGCTAAGCAGGACAGCTGTTAAAGTGAGTCTTGCTCCATTTTATGACCTTTCTTGCCACAGTTGTTAAGTGAATCACTGCACTTGTTAATATGATCGCAACAACCCTAAGATCATCCTTCCGAATACCCCCCAAAAAAGAAACAATCCTTAAAAATGCTGTAGGTGTTTGGGAATATAACAGAATATTAGAGTTGGAAGGGACCTTGGAGGTCTTCTAGTCCAACCTCCTGCTCAAGCATGGGATCCTATACCATTTCAGACAAATGGTTGTTCAGTCTCTTCTTGAAAGCCTGCAGTGTTGGAGCACCGACAGGTTCTAGAGGCAAGCTGTTCCACTGGTTAATTACCCTCTCTGTCAGGAAGTTTCTCCTTAGTTCTAGATTGTTTCTCTCCTTGATTAGTTTCCATCCGTTGCTCCTTGTCTTGTCTTGAACATCTTTGCACGTGCTCCTAAAATTGGATTTCCAAGTGTGGTGTTGGGCAGGACAGGGACAAGCATTATTCTTGACAGTCTGTCTCCAGTTGCAACACGCTTTACTTGGCATTTTGAAGTGCATCTTTGAATTATGCACTTGATTAACTTCTCCATCCTGGGAATTTTCTTGATTTATTTTCCTTTCACTTAATTTGTTCCCAAAACAGTTATTTCTTACCTGCCTGCAGGTAAAAAAAAATTAAATAAAATCTCATTTCACTCTCCTCCAGGCTGCCCCAAGCATTCCTCAATTCTGTTCTGCTATAAACAATTTAAAAATCAGGATAGATTAAGCGTGAAATTTGAAAGAGGAAGTGATTGACAGTTAGAAGCCAGGCAGCGTTTAGCAAACGTTTCTACCATTAGACAGCTCAAAACTCATGACCTCACGACAGCCTCAAAACCTCACCCATGTTTTGGCATTTGCCACAGATGTAAAATACTATGATTTTACTATCCACTGCAGACATAAATAATTATGTAACTCATCTTGAAAAACCAGAAGTCTTGAATATATTTGTGGCACTTTAAGAGAGTACCAAAAGTATACAGGTAGTCCTCGACTTATGAACAAAGTGGAGCCCAAAATTTATGTTGCTAAGCGAGACAGTTGTTAAGTGAATCTCTGCCGTTGTTAAGTTAGTCACACGGTTGTTAAGTGAATCTGGCTTCCCCATTGACTTTGCTTCTCAGAAACTCACAAAAGGGGATAGCATGACTTCGGGACACGGCAACCGGTCACAAATATGAGACAGTTGCCAAATGCCTGAATTTTAGTCACATGACCGCGAGGATGCTGCGACGGTTGTTAAGTGTGAAAAATGGTCATAAGTCGAGGACTACTTATATTCCAAATGCTCTTCTAGATGATGATCCCTTTAATTCTCACTTCGTCACAGAGTGAAGGAGGAGGTTTATGATGTAGAAATTATGATTGTAGGGAGGTGAAAGGAATGAAGGAATGAAATTGGTGGAGAAGAAAAGTGCTATTTAGAAAGCTCAAGGTAGACCAATAAAAAGTTCAGCGGGTCAATTCTGAACAACATGATATGAAAGAAACTTATTTCCAGAGGTATGTTTTGGTCGATGTTTAGAGCCAACTTTACCGAGAGGATTAATTCCATTAATTAATTCCATTAACTCCACATTCTGAAGAGAGACAAGTTCCAATAACGGAGAATATTTGTAGCTCAGGGTTGAAATGAGGGGTCCTTTGGTGCTCTCTGAGCTTCCTTGTTTTCTTGTAGATGTTGCATGACCCAGCTAGGTAACATCACCAGTGCTACAGTAGTAAGGAGTGCTGTTTGCTGTCAGTTTATATTCTGGTGTCTTGCTTGTCTGTTTGGGTGGGGGCCGGGGGTGGGTTCTACTTACCTTGCCCACCAGTTCGCATAGCGATGGAAGTGCACGTTTTGTGTGTGCACATTCCTTTCAGAAAATGACCCTCTGGACATGCGCAAAAGCCTTTGCGCATGCGCAGAGGGGTGTTTTTTTTGCAAACCACGGCGACCGGAGGACCGCTTTAGGAGTGTGGACTGCCAGTCATTGCTGCCGGTTCGGCGAGCGGTGCCAAATTTCCGCTACCGGTTCTAAAGAACCAGTCTGAACCAGCAGCAACCCACCACTGGTGGGAGCTGTCTTAGTGATTCTTTGGTTGGGCTGTTTACTGTTGGCTTCTATCGCAGTTTCTTGATTGGGGTATTGCTTACTTGATGGTTGGTCTGTTGTTAACCTTGGAGTTAATCTATGCTGATCTGGGTGCTGATTACTGGTGGAGAGGGGCTGGAGTCTTTTTTGTTCTCTTTTTGGCTGGTTAAAGAGAGAAGTTCCCTGAGGATGGGCTCCAACATGAGCCTGAAAAGCTTGGAAGAATAAACCTTTGGTCTCAATGACTGACTCATATCGGATCTTGCATTAATTCCATGTCCCATCAACAAAACGATCTCATCAGATATGGCCAGTGCCTTCCTTCTCTGTCACTGCTTCTGCCCTCTGCAATATCCTTCTTTCTGAGAGTTGTAGGTTGTCCACCTTGGACATATTCATAAAAGCTCTTACAATCTACTTTTCTCCCAATCCGTGAACAGTAGAGAGGTCATCAGCAGTAATGTTGTTGTATGGGAAAATAACAAGTCTTTGGTTTTGCTATTTTTTTTTAAAAAAAGAGGTCCTTTTAATCTGTTTTTAACATTGTACACCATCCAGGATAATTTAAATTGGGTGCTCTTACAAATTTAACAGGTTACCCTGTTCATCCTGTTGATCAGGATTAATATCACATTTGTCTGTAAGATCCAATCTGGGTCGGTCCCAGGACTTTACTCTTCTGAGCTGGACCCATCCTCAAATAACTTCTCTCTACCGGAATATGTGCTTTGGGTTATTTATGTGGTGCCTTCCTATTGGTTGATTGGTGTGTGATGACTGGCGATTGGCTGTGTGTTTCCTTGTGTTGCCAAGCCCTCGGCTCGTAAGTACTTGATAAGATGGTGATACATCAGCACTCTTGTTGACTGACAGGCTATTTTTGTACCTGCTCAGCCGACAATCTTAGTAGCTGCGAAATTGAATGTATGTCCTTGTTTATTGCAATGTGAGACTACCAATGAATTTGGGTCTGCTCGTCTGACTGCTTGCTTGTGTTCTTGCAATCTGGTGGTTAGCTCAGAAAACTAAATCTTTGGTCCCAGTGACCGACCTCGGTTGGATCTTGCAACGTTATCCTTGAAAACGTATATTTGCCTACATTTATCTGTCCCCAATTTTCTAAGCAATTCTGTGAGTCTCAAAGCTCCTCTTAATATAACATTGAGCTCTCCGAATATTGCCATGAAAACATGATCATTAGGTATCAATCCTTGGTGAAAAAGAAAGAGAAAAATTAGACAATTATATGGACTTCCACCAAGCAATAGTGGAACCTAGGACATGGATAAGCCCAAAACGGCAATAAGAAACAGTTTTAAGAATTGAAGAAAGAAGAATGAGACCGACATTATTTTTAACTTCCCCTCTGTAGCATCAGTTTTTATGATATTTTAACAGTACTCAAGGTGGCTATTTAGTGAAGGAAAAAATCGGTGGAAAGACAAATTTTGTGGAAAGCCAAAAGTTGGCTATCTCATGTTCTAGACTAGGGGTGTCAAACACGCGGCCCGCAGGCCGGATATGGCCCACGCAGGCCACTCCCACCCCGGCTCTGTGAGGGCAAAAAACAATCCTAATCCGATACAGCCCACGATGCCATCGAGTTTGACACCCCTGTTCTAGACTAGGGGTATTCATATAGCAATAGCACTTAGACTTATATACCGCTTCATAGTGCTTTACAGCCCTCTCTAAGCAGTTTACAGAGTTCAGCATATTGCCCCCAAAATCTGGGTCCTCATATAGGGCCTTTATTGAAAAGAACAAAGTACAATAGTGTGTATATCTGTGAGTCTGTGTGTGTAAGTCAATGTTTCTTAATCTTGACAATCTGAAGATGGGTGGACTCGACTCCCAGAATTCCGCAGCCAGCTGGCTGGGGAATTCTGGGAATTGAAGTCCACCCATCTTCAGGTTGCCAAGGGTGCCAAGGCTGGGGAATTCTGGGAATCGAAGTCCGCCCATCTTCAGGTTGCCAAGGTTGAACAACTGGTTGTAAATAAACATTCTGCTTGTGTCAGGGCATTTCTCTGAGCACCAAAAAACCTGAAAAGCCATGTCAGATCCAAATACTTATTGAGCGCCCCATTGAGGATTTATAAATCTCTTTCTATCATGACCAAAAGCTTTCAGATTCTCACCTCTGGTACCTCTTTCACGCAAAATAGCTCTTGCAGAATTTTACAGATGCTATCTTCAAGCGTGCATTTCCCTCCAATCTTGCTTTTCTTTAGCGTATTGCATTTTAGATATCCTGCAGCCTCTACACGCCTTATAAGTTCTCTCCATCGTACATAAAACTGAGGGTATGTTTTTGTTTTGTTTTTACTTATTAAAAGTCCCAGGCACAATGCTTATTTCAAAGAGCTATTCAGCGTAGACGTGTGCGGATTGCAGAAACAGGGAGTTACGTCAACTCCAAGGATACTGAGCAAGTCAGAATAAAGCAGTCATTACCCTTCAATTCTCCCAGATTTCTGGCAGATGGCAGACAGTGCAGAGGGGTTGCTCGGTTGCTAAACCGCTCTCTGGGGTTTATGCTGGGTTCCCTCCTAAATTTTCTGGAAAAATTAGGGATTGAAGAATGCCCAACCTCTCCTTGGGCTTTCCAAATATGTTGATTCTGTTGGTTTAATACTGATTTAAAAAGTGAGAGTGTCAGACCATCTCAATATCCACTCATCTTTCAACGTTAAAATAGAATATCAAGTCCATACATTTTGCATGTAGAGTGGCAGAATCTGGGGACGGAGTGAAAAGGGCAATCTGTCGAGTTGCAGCATCTACAATTCTGTCTGCGCCAATTGCTCATGTTTTACATAACTTGAATCACGCTGGATACTGCGACGGTTGGAAGTGCGAAAAATGGTCATAAGTCACTTTTCCCGGGACTATTGTAACTTTGAATGGCCACTAAACAAGCTGTTGTATGCCTGATCTGGAAGTCACGTAGAGCCACAAGGGCAATGATCTTTGTTTGTTTATTAAATTTATATTGTCGCCTATTCGCCCATGGCGACTCAAGGCGGCTTACAGAATATAAAAACCACATTTAAAACAATAAAACTAATTTTAAAAAATCAAATCAATTAATATAATAATAAAATCATAATAAAATCACTCCCCACCCCTCACCCTGGCAACAGCAGATCACACGAGCCATTTAATGGGCTCCATCTCGCTCTGGGTTCCCCAGGCCGGCTGGCAGAACCAGGCCTTCAGCGCCTTCCGGAAGAGTAGCAATACCAATAGCACTTAGACTTATATACCGCTTCATAGTGCTTTACAGCCCTCTCTAAGCGGTTTACAGAGTTCAGCATATTGCCCCCAACAATCTGGGTCCTCATTTACACCGACCTCAGAAGGATGGAAGGCTGAGTCAACCTTGAGCTGGTGAGATTTGAACCGCTGAATTGCTGAACTAGCAGTCGCTGAAATAGGTTGCAGTGCTGCTTTTAACCACTGTGCCACCTTGGTGTCAGAGTGGGAGCCATTCTAATCTCTGAGGGAATGATGTTCCAGAGAGAGGGAGCTACCACGGAGAAGGCCTTTCTTCTGGGTCCCGCCAGGTGTATCTCCCTCGGGATGGGACCTGCAGCATTCCCTGCCATGTTTCTATGAATCCTGTCAAATTATTTACCTGTTCTGCATGGTGGAACACAAACCCCCATTTAGAACTGGTAAGACACTCTCCTTTTCCCCCAGTTTGAGAAACACAAGATCTTCGTGACGTCTGGATTCTCTTTCCATTATGTTTATTGGCTCTCTTTCACCTCGTTTCTTTCATTCATGCAACACAGTCTCCCTGGACTTAGATCTTAAGGAAAAGTAAAGGAGATTGTTAATGGTACCAAATTCTCGGATAATTGCTGGCAGCAGTATCCTCTAGAACAGTGTTTCCCAACCTTGGTAACTTGAAGATGTCTGGACTTCAACTCCCAGAATTCCCCGTCCAGCATTCGCTGGCTGGGGAATTCTGGGAGTTGAAGTCCAGACATCTTCAAGTTGCCAAGGTTGGGAAACACTGCTCTAGAAGCTAAACAGCATTGGCAACAGAATAGCCAATGAGTGAAGATTTCAAGAGGAAAATACTCCAAGACAGAAGATTAATGGGTCTTTTAGAAACAGGGCGAACAGCTAACAAGGTATTTATAGGTCTTCTAAGTGTGGGGTGAGTTCAACCAAGAAGGCTTTATTTAGCTGCTTTTATGGAGTTTTCCCCAGTGAATTCTCCATTTCAAGGAGAATATGTTGAGTCAGATCAGTAAGGATGTTCTTGTTGACTTATCCAACAGTATATTCCATATTTCATTATGATTCAGATTTTTTTCATTTCTTCTCTTTGCTTTTTCTTTCTTTCTTTCTTTCTTTCTTTTCTTTCTTTCTTTCTTTCTTTCTTTCTTTCTTTCTTTCTTTCTTTCCTTCCTTCCTATCTCTCTCTCTCTCTCTCTCTCTCTCTCTCTCTCTATCTATCTATCTATCTATCTATCTATCTATCATTCCCACTCCTTATAAAAGCCAGTGTTTTAAAATAGCTTGACCTACTCTGGTCCTTTTTGAATAGGGAGATCTGCCAAATCTATGAAAGGCGAGGCCGTCACACATCATGAAGATTGAATGTTATTCTCTCTGGAAAAGTCAAATTGGAAGGTTGCGATAGAATTTAAACTTTTAAAAATCCACCTTGCCCATTTGAAAAATAAGTTGAACTAAGGTTAAAGGGTCCATCTCTAGATGAGATGGGCAGCATATACAGATTTAATGATAGATGGGTGGATGGATGGATGGATGGATGGATGGACGGATGGACCAACCAACCAACCAACCAACCAACCAACCAACCAACAGAAATGGTAGGTAGGTAGGTGATAGATAGATAGATAGATAGATAGATAGATAGATAGATAGATAGATAGATAGATAGATAGATAGATAGATAGATAGATAGATAGATAGATAGATGATAGATGATAGATAGATAGATAGATAGATAGATAGATAGATAGATAGATAGATAGATAGATAGATAGATAGATAGATAGACAGACAGACAGACAGACAGACAGACAGACAGACAGACAGACAGACAGACAGACAGACAGACAGACAGATGCAGGCAGGCAGGCAGGCAGGCAGGCAGGCAGGCAGGCAGGCGATGATTAGATTAGAGATT
Organism: Diadophis punctatus similis; assembly: GCA_023053685.1. NCBI lineage: Eukaryota > Metazoa > Chordata > Lepidosauria > Squamata > Dipsadidae > Diadophis > Diadophis punctatus. The sequence goes on along the minus strand of JALIGW010000004.1, from coordinate 82,443,011 downwards.
AGATTAGATTAGATTAGATTAGACAGACAGACAGAGATAGACAGACAGATGCTAGATAAATAGATGGATGTTGGGATACGTTGAATTCCCCTTGGATTCTTCCTCTTCTGCCCATCCAGAGGACGGACGGACAGACTGACCAACCAACCAACCAACCAACAGAAATGGTAGGTAGGTAGGTAGGTAGGTGATAGATAGATAGATAGATTGATAGATAGATAGATAGATAGATAGATAGATAGATAGATAGATAGATAGATAGATAGATAGATAGATAGATAGATAGATAGATAGATAGATAATAGACAGACAGACAGACAGATAGATGCAGGCAGGCAGGCAGGCAGGCAGGTGATGATTAGATTAGAGATTAGATTAGATTAGATTAGATTAGATTAGATTAGATTAGATTAGATTTGATTAGATTAGATTAGATTAGATTAGATTAGATTAGATTAGATTAGATTAGATTAGATTAGATTAGACAGAGACAGACAGATGCTAGATAAATAGATGGATGTTGGGATATGTTGAATTCCCCTTGGATTCTTCCTCTTCTGCCCATCTAGAAGTGTAGATGAAGGTGCAAAGAGGTTGAAGCAAAGATTCTCAAAGAACCTTTGAAGAAATGTTTCTGTCAAATCTGTGGAAAGGCCAATCATTGTCTTTGAAACCTTCCTCCAGATCAGTATAAACACTTGCTAAAGCTTAAAAGTCAAGTTTCCGCTAAAGAGAAAGCCGTATAAAAGGCAACAAAACGGCTGACAGACGTGTCTACAAGTGGTTGATAAAGGACAGTGTCAAAAGACCCTATTTTTTATTTATTTTTTATTCTATGTCAGAAAACCCGAACACCATTATTGGAGGAAGATCCGTGAACAAAAAGTAACCCGTCTTCTAATTTGCGTGAAGAAACCCCTTTTCGGATCCATCCACTCTAATTTGGTTTGAAAAGTCTTTTTTCTTCAGACCTCTTCCCTCTTTTGACAGCCCGCCATCCTTTTTGCTATCTACAGTCCTTAGGTGCCTTGACAGCCTAATTTGTTTTTCCCTTCACAATGAACTTTTGAAATATAGGAATGGTGAGGTTGGCCTGTTGGGAAGGTTCTTCTTGAAGACACCCAAGCGGAAAGCTCACAGTGTTTTGTTTTTTATCCCTGGTGGAGATTCCCTGGGCCTCTTTTGCAGATCTCACTGCTTCTGTCACCCAGAAGTAATGCAGGCAGAATAGGATGGAGGAGTAATCCAGGCAGGAGAGGGTGGTCTATCTGAGTCTAACCTTCTTAGCATGCCAAGCCCTAGTTCTTTGTCTGTGAAACTCACACTGTTGGGTAAGGTCCAGATGTTATCTGTCAAAGGAAATAGCTCAGCAAAAAGCCATCTCCATGTCTTCTGAAAGAAGAGGCCAGAGCTAGATGTTGTACAACCTAGAAATTTAAAGGGGGGTGGCTTTTAAATGTCAGAAATTAAATCCAGAGCCAAAGAGTTAAATACTAGCGAGATGCACAAGAATGTGTTGCTAGCAAAATTTAAAAAAAAAGATAGCTGGAACTCTGCAAAGATAGGATTGAAAATATGAATCCCTGTTCAATTACAGCTTATTTTGTCTTAGCCAGCATAAGGATTCTAGGTGTTTAGATTTAGCAACAAATTTCACTTGTTGTTGTTAGTTGCGAAGTTGTGTCCGACCCATTGCGACCCCATGGACAACGTTCCTCCAGGCCTTCCTGTCCTCTACCATCCCCCGGAGTCCATTTAAGCTCACGCCGACTGCTCCAGTGACTCCATCCAGCCACCTCGTTCTCTTTCCCAGCATTAGGCTCTTCTCCAGTGAGTCCTTCCTTGTCATTAGGTGCCAAAGTATTTGAGTTTCATCTTTAGGATCTGGCCTTCTAAAGAGCAGTCAGGGTTGATCTCCTCTAGGATTGACCGGTTGGATCGCCTTGCAGTCCAAGGGACTCGCAGGAGTCTTCTCCAGCACCGTAGTTCAAAGGCCTCAATTCTTTGGCGCTCAGCCTTCCTTATGGCCCAACTTTCACAGCCATACATTGCAACTGGGAAAACCATAGTCTTGACTATACGCAATATTGCTCTAAAGCAGAGGTGGCTTGGCAGGTGGGGGAGGGACCTGGGCCACGTGAGTGGCAGGCCGACATGCACACGCATGCACACACATGAACCTGCATGAACCACACAACTTGACTGCAAGTTGAGCTGTGCGCTTGTACATGACAGCCTGCTGCTCGCACGTCCTGGTTGCAAATGGGCCATGGCCCGATAGTGGGTGGGGCCTGTGGTTGGGCTGCCTGCAATTTGTCAGTTCAAATCCCACCAGGCTCAAGGTTGATTCAGCCTTCCATCCTTCCGAGGTGGATAAAACGAGGACCCAAATTGTTGGGGGCCACAGGCTGACTCTGTAAACTGCTTAGGGAGGGCTGTAAAAGCACTGTAAAGTGGTATATACAGTAAGTGTAAGTGCTATTGCTATCGCTTGAGATAGACAGCTGTAAAAATTGAATATATAAATATTGGTTACCCGAACCCATTGCAGTTAGAACCAGTTATATAAATTCATTTTCCTATCCCTGTTGGATCTCATTGCTGTAGCTTGCCTCTTAAAATCAACAAGATTGACCCTCCGCATACAGCTTTAAGAATTAATACATGCCTATAGTAACTATGTCCTAATAAGGTGTACCTAATATGCCAAACCTAGCAGTTTCTAGTTGTTACTATGCCTGCCCATTGCACTGACTTCAAAGCAAGATATATCATTGTCTGTCCTTATCTTCCCGAGTGCTTCCTCTGCTAATGATCCACCCATTAATTCTTCAAAGTGAGTTAGTATAATATGTAGAAACAATGCTTTGTACCTTGTATATCATCAATCATATAAAATAATAATGATCCTCATAGCCTATATTTTCCTTGGTTGTCTTTGGGGGATTTTAAAAAAAATCTTTGCACATAAATATTCATGCTTTCCAAGTAACGAGACTATTTAAATTAAAGGTTACTGGGTGCTGAAAAAGACAGATCTATTAATCTCTTAAGTCCTTGAGGTACAGTCAGTGGTGGGATCCTGCAGGTTTAACAACCGGTTCGGGGATCGCGTGCTTCACGCGCGCACACGCCTGACTCGTGCTGTATGTACGTGCTCAGTTTTACGAAAACTCACCTTCCCCGTTACTGCTGGGGAGAAACACAGTTGAGGTGCAGCAATCCGCTCTGCCGTGTGAATCAGTTGAGAAGAAGTTGGATTCACTGTAACAACATTGCTAAAAAGGCATTAAGAGTTGTCAACCTTATTTTATGAAGTTTTCTCTCTGGTAATGTTATACTTCTAACTAGGCCATACAAAACCTTTGCCAGACCTATCCTTGAATACTGCTCACCTGCCTGGAACCCACACTGTATTTCGGACACTAATACATTAGAGAGGATCCAGAGGTATTTTACAAGAAGAGTACTCAATTCCTCTGCTCGCAATAAAATTCCTTATTCCAGTAGACTTGAAATTTTAGGCCTGGATAACCTTGAACTACGCCGTCTATGTTCCAACCTGAGCTTAGTACACAAGATCATCTACCTTAAGGTCCTACCTGTTAACGACTACTTTAATTTCAACCGCAGTAACACTAGAGCTATCAATAGATACAAACTAAATGTAATCCGCTCTAATCTTGATTGCAGAAAATACGACTTCTGCAATAGA
>JALIGW010000004.1:82391796-82434296 GCA_023053685.1 Diadophis punctatus similis | reverse complement strand
TGCTTGGGTCACCCTGTCCAGTCCCTCACACATTGCAGACCTGGTCAGTAATTCTGTCTAGCCTTTCATGATTTCCTTGTTATAGTCTGTACCAGTGGTGGGTTGTAAAATATTTTGCCACTGGTCCGCGTGCGTTCTTGCGCGCACACGCAACGCTTCTGCGCAGAAGTGTCCCGGGCAGGTGGGCGGAGGCTCCCGCCGCCAGCACTACTGTTTCAAAGAACTGATTTGAACCGGGAGCAACCCACCGCAGGTCTGTACTCTTTTAACTGTGTGTGTAACCCAGATTCTTTTGGGAATTCGGTGGTCTTGAAATATAAGGAATAAAAAAAATCACTATTATGAAATCTGATGGTTTACTGCTTCATTGGGCATTCACTGGTGACTACTTTACATTTCTTTTCTTTTTTTAAGTACTGCAAATTATTTTTGACAATACAGTGTCTGATGTCTAAATTGCATGACCTTTAGAGACAATTACTGCTTCCTGAAAAAAATAGCTCAAGTAACCAGAAACTGGGGGAGAATAACCTCTGGGACTTGGCCCAATACAACAAAATAATTGTTTCGTTGGGATTAATAGTTCCCTTTCAAACAAACAAGCACTATAAAGTGACTTAGGGGACATTTCAGATACTTCTAAAGGCTATGCTTGCCTTTATATTTCAATAAAACGGCAGTAAACATTACTGCCCTCTGAAGGTTGTTGAGCTCTTATTCCCAACCAGAATTCTGCTCAAAACATTAGAAAATACCAATTGGAAGTGGACGAGTCTTGCAATAGCAATAGCACTTAAGATGTATATATCGCTTCACAGTGCTTTATAGCCCTCTCTAGCGGTTTACAGAGTCAGCACAATGACCCAACAATCTGGTTCCTCATTTTACCGACCTCGGAAGGATGGAAGGCTGAGTCAACCTTGAGCCTGGTGAGATTCAAACTGCTGGCAGCCGGTGATCAGCAGAAATAGCCTGCAGTACTGCACTCTTACCACTGCGCCACCGCGGCTCATCTTGAATATCTTGAATTTGGAACTTGTATAATTGTCCATATTTAGAGGAAAAGAAAATGCGATCATGACATCAACATCTGTATAGCTTTTCGGAAAGAAAAATGATCTTTCCTCAATGTCTATGGAGATTCTGGGCTTGACCTATTTCAGGATTGAATGGATGTTACTAAACTAAAATAAAGCTGCTGTGTGCAAGGGATTCACACTCACACTAATATCTCAGTCATCCAGGTCACGGTTGTCCCAAAGGTGCTTTTTCAGGAGGCAACTGGACTTTCTTGGTTTTTCTTTTGAAGACGTTTCGCTTCTCATCCAAGGAGCTTCTTCCGCTCTGACTGGATGGTGGGGAACGGAAGGATTTATATTCCTTGCAGACAGCTGGTCATTTGCAGTCTTTTAGAGCAGCGGTTCCCAACCTTCCTAATGCCGCGCCCTGCCCCCGCGCTCCCCCGCAACCCACCCCGCATGCACAGAGGGTAAAAGAACCCAAATGGCGGCAGCGGGGTGGTTCGCAGTGGAGGCATGGGTTGTGGGGCGCGATATCATGGCCAGGCTTGTGGCAGTGGGGGGGAGCTGAGGATGCCGGGGCGACCCCTGGGAAATGGTCGTTCAATCCCCAAAGGGGTCGCTACCCCCAGGTTGGGAACCGCTGTTTTAGAGAGAGGTTGAGGCCCACCTGGAGGTTTATCTGTGTCCTCAGGGTCACCTGAGTAGTGCAAATGGGTGTGGAGCTGTCTTAGAATTGCTTGAAAGAACTGTGTTTGTAGACTAGAGATAGATAATATTGTATCCCTCCCCCTCTGTTGAGAGACAGCTCTTCAATTTTGACAAGGAGCCGAGGTGGCGCAGTGGTTAAAAGCAGCACTGCAACCTACTTCAGCTGACTGCTAGTTCAGCAGTTCAGCGGTTCAAATCTCACTGGCTCAAGGTTGACTCAGCCTTCCATCCTTCTGAGGTCGGTAAAATGAGGACCCAGATTGTTGGGGGCAATGTGCTGAACTCTGTAAACCGCTTAGAGAGGGCTGTAAAGCACTATGAAGCGGTATATAAGTCTAAGTGCTATTGCTATTGCTATAGATGGCCTCTTTGACCCCTCTGCTTCCCTAAATCCCCAAAGTGCTTTTTCAGGAGGCAACTGAGCTTTCTGGTTTTTCTTTGAAGACGTTTCGCTTCTCATCCAAGAAGCTTCTTCAGCTCTGGCGGGATGGTGGGGAACAGAAGGATTTATACTCCGTGCAGACAGCTGGTCATTTGCATCCTTTTAGAGAGTCGTTGAGGCCACTTGGAGATTTGTCTGTATCCTCAGGGTCACCTGAGTGGTGCAAATGGGTGTGGAGCCTTCTTGGAACTGCTGAGATGCATCAGTAGCGAAAGGACACAGGGCGGAAACATCCTACAGAAAGCACAACTCCACAACACAATCCTGTCATCAGTTCCAAGAATGCTCCACACCCATTTGTACTACTCAGGCACGGTTTTTTTCTTTCCAAATTCTAAACAACAACAAAAAAAAGTTCAGCAACGTATCTTAAAGGTCTTAATCAATGTATCCCCTCTCTTAATTACTCGGCGTCATCGTTTAATGACATAAATAACTCTCTCCATAATTGCAACACTTCAAATTTTTCCCCCTCCGGCGGACTGCTGAAAATAGTACTTTTACAAATGTTAATTGATGTAGGATCCTCAGAAGGCTCTATTTTTTATTTTATTTTTAAAGATTGAAATCCTTTTTTCTTTTGGCACATTTTACACTCAGGCACACTGGTGAATTCAGCCTTGGAACCCAATTGCTTCATTAAATTTCTTTCAGCTTTTCGTTTCTACGAGTTGTGAAAGATTTTATGTGAATGATAGGACGGGAAAGTGTTCCGTTTACTTACAAGGCAACGTTCAACGTGGACATTAATATTCCTGAGTAGCTGAAGGAGATTTGATTGAATATGAATATATAGCATCAGGAGCAATCATTTTATTTTCCAGCAAGTGCTAACAGACATATAAAAAGTCAGCATATATTTCTCTAAGGATAACTAATTCAAAATGCCACTCAGATTGTTGAAAAGGAAAGGTATGAATCTGAAAGTCCCCTTAACTCTGTCCCTGGTGTGTGGAAAAACACTTTAATAAAAAGCAGACCTTCACAATAATTACAATCTTGTCAGAATCCAGACTGGTTAACCATTCATTCATTCATTCATTCATTCATTCATTCATTCATTCATTCATTCATTCATTCATTCATGAGTCGCAGCATGTTCAAAACTGGGCCATGGGAGAGATGGGCAAGTGCATGCATGTGAAGCTCCAGTCACGCGAATAGCGGGAAAGCACACTCATGCCACTTGCGTGAGTGGAGGACACTTGCACTCACGTGCGAAGTTCCACTCGTGTAAATGGAGCTTCGTATACAAGTGTCCTCCGCTCACACGAGCAGAGCTTCGCACACAAGCACAAGCGCCTCTGCTTGAGCGGATGGAGTTTCACTTGTGAGTGCAAGTGCCTGCCGCTCGCACGAGTGGAGCTTCGCACGTGAGCACAAGCACCCTTCGCGCATGAAGCTCCATTCACGCGACTGGAGAGCGTGCACATGTGCCGCTCGCACAAATGAACTGTGTGCAAGTAATAGCAATAGCAATAGCACTTTACTTCTATACCGCTTCATAGTGCTTTACAGCCCTCTCTAAGCGGTTTACAGAGTTCAGCATATTGCCCCCAACAATCTGGGTCCTCATTTTACCCACCTCGGAAGGATGGAAGGCTGAGTCAACCTTGAGCCTAGTGAGATTTGAACAGCTGAACTGCTGAACTAGCAGTCAGCCTGCAGTCGCAGCATTTAACCATTGCACCACTGCACACAAGTAGGTGTGCTGCCACTCATATGCCCCCCCCCCGGGCCGGGCCAAGCCACCAAGCTGGAAAGGTTGGGAACTGCTGGACTAGAAGACCTCTAAGCTCCCTTCCAACTCTGTTCTTCTGTTGTTCATGTGCGAGAACCAATGTCAAATACGTCTTTAGATGCGGTGTAGTTAAAGCTTTGGAATATAATCAGTCGCGGCGTCATGTAATTTCAAGTTGCTGGCTTGGTTTTACTTTTGAGATCAGCTGTCTCCATTTTGCGAAGGTTTGAAGTCTATTGTAAAGGCAGCCGTGTTTCTCACTCGCTTTTTTTTTTGTTCTCCAGACATGGGTCCCTGCAGTTTCCTCTTTATCGTCTTTCTTTTATTCCTTCCCACAATAGCAACTGATGAAGACACTTACATGTAGACCTTTGTAAAAGAGAAGATTGCCAGGGGTAGCTGTGTAATGTCACCATTAATTGAAAGCCGCTTGTGGCTCACTTCTTCTCGTCCTTTTGGCAGAGTTTGGGAAGGCTATTTGCGAAGTGTACAATTATTAAAGACAGCGAGACTTCTCCAGACAAAGGAATTGCGGGATAAACCTCTGACCAAAAGATTTAACTTTTATCTGTCAGTTTTAAGAACTTTGTTGAGAGGCGGTGTTTACTGCTGGTTAATGACATCTGTTTGGCATTCAAAAATGTGACATTGATAACAAAGATAAAATAAGAAGGCAGTCATTTTTATCAGCTGGGATCATATATTGTTGGATGGGTGGGAAAGTGGTTGGTTGGTTGGTGGGTTGTTGGTTGGTTTTGGTGAGTTGTCTTCTAACCCACCCTGCGCTATTGGCAACACAGATGGGAAAGCATACTTCCTGTATCCAGTAATGGCTCCAGTCAGGTCACATGACCAGGAAGGAAGTTTAGATTGGTGGAAATACTGCCCCAGTTCTGTTCACTGTGGATGCACCGCTGAGAATGAAGTTGAGGGATTCCCTGAGGTGATATTATAGTGGGATGAATGATAGTCAGAATGAAATCTGATAGAAACGGAATATTTGCAGCTCAGGATTGAATTGTGGGGTCCTTGGTGCACTCTGAGCTTGGTGGTTTTCTTGCAGATGTTTCACGACCCAACTAGGTAACATCATCAGTGCAGCCAGAATGCAGAATGAAATTTAGCTGGCATTTTGGAATCTAGATGGGAGGAACATCTACAGTAGATCAGAGATTGCACTGGCTTTCTCTTTTTGCTTTTAAGGAAACTGCCGAACAGTTTCCTTATTATGCTTTTCATAATACTTGGTTCGAAGATTAAGGTGCTCACAGGTATTTTTTATATTAGCTATCATCAATGGATGGAAACTAATCAGGGACAGAAGCAACCTAGAACAGAAGCAACCTAGAGCTAAGGAGAAATTTCCTGACAGGGAGAACAATTAATCAGTGGAATGTTTTGCCTCCAGAAGTTGTGAATGCTCCAACACCGGAGGTCTTTAAGAAGAGATTGGACAATCATTTGTCTGAAATGGTGTAGGGCAGGGGTGGCCAAACTATGGTTCTTTGAGGACCTGTGGACTTCAACTCCCAGAATTCCTGAGCCAGCCATGCATGCATGGCTAGCTCAGGAATTCTGGGAGTTGAAGTCCACAGGTCCTCAAAGAACCATAGTTTGGCCACCCCCTGGTGTAGGGTTTCCTGCCTAAGCAGGGGGTTGGACTAGAAGACCTCCAAAGTCCCTTCTGTTATTCTGTTAAATAAGACTGCTATTCTGCAGAATGTCTTAAAGTCTGTAAAGCACACTAAGATTATCACTAGTCTAGTAATTAATAAGGGTGTAATGATCGGGTGTATTCATTTTGGCAATACGCTCACCAGCACATCGAAAAAGATGACAGCGTTTTAACCTTTAGAAGTTATTTGTCAGGCCTTTTAAAATCTTCCTTTAGCAGTTTCAGATAAAAAGCCTATTTATATCTGACTGCTTCTCTTTCCGCAATGTAGCTGTTGCATTACTTTCATATATTTAACGTGAATTCAGATTTCTTTTTTTAAAAAGCATACTGCTTACTGTAATAATTCCCTTTAATAGCTTTCTTAACTGTTCTCTATTTGATTGATGTTTTTTTACGGCTTATAAGACCAACCAGGCTGTGAATAGCTGAAAATTTCAGTGTATCAGTAACTGCATCTGAAATTCCAGTGAGCCTAGAACAGTCCATAGCCAGACCTTCCTTTTCATTTTAAAACTTTGTCTATTGTTTTGGATAATTTCTACCCAGTCTCTTGTATTCCATTCTTGAAACATACAATGGTCTCTCATCTTCAAATCTTTCCAAAAGAGATAACTGCTTAGAGAGGGTTGTAAAGCACTGTGAAGCGGTATATAAGTCTATGTGCTATTGCTTTTGCTATCTTATAACTCAGGGGTCCTCAAACTTTTTAAATGGGGGGCCAATTCAGGGTCCCTCAGGCTGTTGGGGGGCCGGACCGGCTGGGTGGGTGTGGCTAGGTGGGTGTGGCCAATTTAACAGTCCATTAAACAATGCACACAAATTAAACTTTTATTTGTTTTGCTCCTGGGAGTGTTTTATTTTATTTTTCACCTCCCCTGCCTCCAGAACGTCTCTGCAGGCCAAAATTGTTGGCCTTACCTTTCAGTTCCAGCCCGCGGGGCTCGTGCAGATAAGTTCTGCGTTCGGCCGAAGGGTAGGTGGGGCAATGTGGGCGGGGCAACCTCGTGGTCCTGCGCGGGCCGGATTAATGGCTTCGGCGGGCCGCATGTGGCCCCCGGGCCTTAGTTTGAGGACCCATGTTATAACTCAATAAAAATGTTAAAGAAAAAAAAGGCATCTGATAGGATAGAGAGGGATAAGTCTTATTTCAGAAAGTAGAATGAACAGAATGAGCCATTTTCAATTCAGATGATTCTCGGGACATGTCTGATCATGATCTGGTCAGAACTAACTTTGGTTTTTCTGCTTCAAGAAGAGCTCCTGCTAAGAGGATTCCATTTTATTTTATAGACTGTCCAAGGCAGGGTTGCAATCCAGGGAGGTTTTATGAGAATGTTGCAGCCAACCATGGGATCAGACTCATTTTTACAGACTCTTTGAAGGAAAATAAAATTGCAATTGGCCAGAATAAGGGTTAAAGTCAGCGTGCTACCTTCGTTGTAAACTTATCCAAAAAAAAAAACTGAAGGAAAGATTGCAAAAGAAAAAGAAAAGAAAGAAAATAAATTATGAAAAGAAGATTTGTCTATATTGTGATCACATGCTCAATCTAATACAGCTAGTTCATGAACAACAGTTCATTTAGTGACTCTTCAAAGTTACCACGGCATTAAAAAAAAGACTTATGATCATTCTTCACGCTTACAACCATTGCATTATCCCCATGGCAACTGACTCATATTTATGACGGTTGCAGCGTCCCGGGGTCATGTGATCCCCTTTTGTGACCTTCTGACAAGCAAAGTCCATGGGGAAGCCAGATTCATTTAAACAACCGTGATTCACTTAACAACTGTGTCAAGAAAGATTATAAAATGAGCCCAAACTCACTGAAGAACTGTGTCACTTAGCAATGGAAATTTTCAATTGTGGTCGTAAGTCGAGGACGACCTGTGTTGGCTTCCTGTGTTGCAAAATGGAGAAGAATACCCAGCTCCGCTTGTAAAAGTCATTAATAACATTTTCCTCTCCCACGTGTGGCACTCACAGGCATACCACGTAAAAGAAATGTTATTTAAATTCTGGTTTTCGTCGACCTTTTCCCCCTCAATTTTTGTGCGTTTGAGGTGGGCTATTGTTTAGCGTGAAACAAATGTAGAAGGCATCACCATTTCCAAGGGAGGTGGCTGTTTAAAGCAAAGATTTATCTCAATACATTTTAATTACAGGCTAGAGACCTCATTGCCTCGTTGTTGTGTATTTGCGAACAGCTAAAAACCAAGAGAAACGGGAAAGAGGGAGGGTACAAACAGATTTCACATAATTGCTGTTGCCAGAGAAACCACTTTCTTGGTGTCTGGGCATGTTCTGAAGAGCCAGATCAATTGGAGACCCACACTAATCTTGCTCTCTCTGTGTGTGTGTTTGTGTGCCTGTGTGTGTGTCCCCCACCCTCACAGAAGCGAAAAGCAAGCAGAAGAAAAATTACTGGGGAATCAAAACTGAAAAGGGCATTTGAAGTGCCAAATTATTCCTCCTTTTCTCTCTCTCTCTTTCTCTTTCTCTCTCTCTTTCTCTCTCTCTCTCTCTCTCTCTCTCTCTCTCTCTCTCTCTCTCTCTCTCTCTCTCTCTCTCTCTCTCTCTCTCTCTCTCTCTCTCTCTCTCTCCCTCCCTCCCTCCCTCCCTCCCTCTCTCTCATTTTTAATGAATTGAATAGAATAGAATTTTATTGGCCAAGTGTGATTGGACACACAAGGAATTTGTCTTTGGTGCATATGCTCTCAGTGTACATAAAAGAAAAGATACGTTTGTCAAGAATCATAAGGTACAACACTTAATGATATTCCGGGTACAAATAAGCAATCAAATCATATTAGGAACCAGTTAATATAAATCATAAGGATACAAGCCACAAAGTTACAGTCATACAGTCATTAGTGGGAGGAGATGGGTGATGGGAACGATGAGAAGATTAATAGTAGTGCAGCCTTAGTGAATAGTTTGACAGTGTTGAGGGAATAATTCGTTTAGCAGAGTGATGGCGTTCGGGAAATACATTATACATTATGCAGATACATTATGTGTATCTGGATTCATATAGAGTTGAGTGAAATACAGAAGTCTATGCAACTAGTCCAACCACAATTGTGCCCAAAATTTATGTCACTAAGGGAAACATTCGTTAAGTGAGTTTTGTCCCATTTTACGACTTTTCTTGCCATAGTTGTTAAGGGAATCATTGCGTTTGTTAAGTTAGTAGCATGGTTGTTAAGTGAATCTGGATTCCCCCCTCCCCTCCCCATTGACTTTGCTTGTCAGAAGGTGGCAAAAGGGGATCACGTGACCCCGGGACACTGCAACTGTCATAAATAGGAGTCGGCTGCCAAGCGTCCGAATTTTGATCATGTGACCATGGGGCAACCGTCCTAAGCTTGAAAACGGTCATAAGTCAGTTTCATTCAGTGCCGTTGTAACTTTGAACTGTCAGTAAATGAACTGTTGTAAGTTGAGGACTACCTGCATTGAGTGGTCATAACTCAAGGACATCCTTAGATATGGATTAGGCAAGTCAACATTCTAAGAATTCCACAACAGGAGGTTTTGGGTTTTTTGCCCCCTTTTTTCCTTTTGCTATTTCTGCTCATTTAATCTGCCGGAGATATTAGTCTGCCGGAAATCCTTGTTCATACTGAAACCTCTCAAGATGTCCGTGTGCTTCAACAAGTAGTAGCATCTGGCTGACCTTGTTTAGCAAACCACTTTGAGACCACTGCCAAGAAAACTACAAGAACAAATCCATAAATCCGTTAGGAGTTGAGCTTGAATACCGATATTGCATTTCAAACGAGACATGGATTCCTCGCTTGAGAACAGACTCTTTCAAGCTGTAGAGGAACTGATCCAACAAAATTAGACATCCGCGGTGGCTAGAGTAGCATCAGTTGCTGTTGGGAGAAGTCTTAGCCCAAACCAAGAAATACATGTGTTAGGAAATTAGATGAATCACAGCTGAGCATTGAATGAGTTTTTTCTTTGGCTCCAAGCTTGTCAGGCCCTCAAAGAACAAACAAACCTCGAAACCAAGGTTGTTCAAATGAGGACAGGTTTATCTAAGTTTATCCAAGCTGGCTCTCTACAAGAATCAAAGCAAATTGGTGGTAGATAAGAGTCAATGGAATTCAAAGTGGGCTGGACTTTGATCTCTTGTGGGTACAAAGGGATTCCAAACTGATAACTTGCTTGACTCCTCCCTCGGCCTTAGTCTGGTCATCTCTTACCTCATTTGTGGATGTAATAATTATGGTTTCAAAATAGACCAGTGTCTGAAGACTATTCATTATAACTAAAGTCTTCACTCAACTCAATACAGCACAACCAACGCAAAGCTTTAAAAGAATTTACACTACCATATATCAAGAATATCTCAGAAACCACAAATAGATTCCTACAACCACATGGAATCAGCATAGCACAAAAGCCAACTAGAGCCCTTCAAAACATCCTAAGCAAACCAAAAGACCCAACAACCCTGGAAGAAAAAACAGGAGTCCTCTACAACATACAATGTAAGGACTACAAGAACTTCTACGTAGGACAGGGGTCTCAAACTCAATTTCATTGAGGGCCACATCAGGGCTGTGATTGACCTCGGGGGGGGGCATGGCCGTCTCGGTGGGCATGGCCAATTGGGTGGGCGTAGCCAGCTTGATGCCACTCCCATGCTGGCATGTTTCCTCTTTGCATTGGGTAGACCGGGCCGAAGCCATATGGGCCTAATGTTTTCTCTTCACATTGGGTATACTGGGCCGAAGTCATGCTGGTCCGATGTTTCCTCTTCGCATTGGGTAGACCATGCCAAAGCCACGCTGGCTCAATGTTTCCTCTTCACATTGGGTAGACCGGGTCAAAGCCACGCTGGCTTGATGTTTCCTCTTCACATTGGGTAGACCGGGTCGAAGCCACGCTGGCTTAATGTTTCCTCTTCGCATTGGGTAGACCGGGCCAAAGCCACGCGGAAGCCACGCTGGCCCAATGTTTCCTCTTAGCATTGGGTAGACCGGGCCGAAGCCACGGGGGCCGGCCCCTTACATTTTCCAGGACAGCCCTGCAGGCCCACATTGTGGGCCGAATCCAGCCCATGGGCCTTGTGGTTGACACCCCTGACATAGGACAGACAGGCAGAAGTTCGGCAGAACGCATCCACAAACATCACCTAGCAATCAGAAGACATGATGAAAGTTCTTTAATTTCACAATGTATAGACAGATTTCATCATGGTCTCATTGGGAAAATGAGACCATCCTAGACCAACCCAGGTCCAAAAATGCCAGGGAATTCCTAGAAGCCTGGCACTCTGACAAATCAACCATTAACAACATCTATAGACTATGCAAAAGAGACGATCAAATAGCCAAAAAGAGAATAAAAAGATTCCAGCCCCTCTCCACCAGTAATCAGCACCCAGATCAGCATAGATTAACTCCAAGGTTAACATCAGACCAACCATCAAGTAAGCAATACCCCAATCAAGAAACTGCCAAAGAGCTATCAGTAAACAACCAAACCAAAGAATCACTAAGACAACCCACACCCACACTGACAGGCAAGACACCAGAATATAAACCGAGAGCAAACAACACTCCTTACTAGCACTGATGATGTTACCCAGTTGGGTCATGAAACGTCTGCAAGAAAACAAGCAAGTTCAGAGAGCACCCAGGACCCCTAAAGTCTTCACGTTAATGATTTTGGATGCTGCTTCAAGCCAGGGATTGTGATACCTTTCACATTCTGAATTTGCAGTTATCCAGCATTGGCCCCATGCCAACATATTCCTATGATCTTTTTTCCCCCTAACTAAAATACAGCTCCTTTCAAATTGCAGGGATTGTAAATGGATATGCTGCATTGCATTGGACTAGGGAGCTATCTCTTTTCCAACTCGCTTGCAGCTATGTTTTTAAAATCCTGTTGGATTTTTTCCTACACATCAATAGTGTGAATCTCATTCTTGCTTCATCTCAGCTGCTAATCCCTATTCCATATTTGCCACCCAAGCTTGCCCGCACATACGCAGAGTTTGCACTGCATGTTACATTTAACAAAATGCTAGGGGAATGGAATAACAGAGTTGGAAGGGACCTTGGAGGTCTTCTAGTCCAACCCCCTACTCAAGCAGGAAACCCTAGGCCATTTCAGACAAATGGTTGAACAGTCTCTTCTTACACAACTTCTGGAGGCAAGTCGTTCCACCAATGAATTGTTCTCACTGTAAGGAAATTTCTCCTTAGTTCTAAGTTGCTTCTCTCCTTGATTACTTTCCACCCATTGCTTCTTGTCCTGCCTTCAGGTGCTTTGGAGAATAGCTTGACCCCCTCTTCTTTGTGGCAGCCCCTCAAATATTGGAAGACTGCTATCATATCTCCCCTAGTTCTTTTCATTCAACCAGACATAACCAATTCTTGCAACCATTCTTCATGTGTTTTAGACTTCCGTCCCCTAATACTCTTTGTTACTCTTCTCTGTACTCTTTCTAGAGTCTCTAAGAAGCATTAGTAGCATTATAGTTGCTATTTTAGGGAAAGGGTGGTAATAAGCCATCACTGCAACTTTCATTGGGACATTATGTGCAGGAAGAGTAATATCTTGATGGCCACGAAGCTTGCCTTCATAGCCATAGCTTACATTTTCTAGGGGAGAAAAATTAAGGGCCCCTGGTTAATCCAGACCAGGAGTGGGTTCTAACTTACCTCGCTACTGGTTTGCTTCCTCCCGCGCTACGAGGCCATGCCTCGTGGGTGCGTGCATGCGCAGTGCCCAAAAATAAACTTTTTTTTAAAAAAGCTGAAAACAAGATGGTGCCGCATGTGCAGTGCCGGAAACTCAACTTCTGCGCATGCACAAAAGAAAAAAAAATTACAAATTCAAAAAAAAAGATGGCGGCACCCATGGACCGGCACCGACTGAACAGGTTCTGTGACATCATTGTGACGTCACCAGCGGGTCGCTACCAGTTCGGGCGAACCGGTCCGAACCGGGAGGAGCCCACCTCTGATCCAGACCATGAATCATACCATTTCTTTGAATTATTTCTTTCTGTTCCATAAACCCACTTTTCCCTCCTAGCTCTTGTGTGCGAAAATAACTCAGGCTGTCAATAGTTTTATTTCTTATTTGAAATTTTGCTTACTGGAGCAGCTTTGGAGAGAGGCATTTCATTCATCTAATCGACCAACGCTGACATGATGCAGCATGCATTCATACTCATACACAATAATGTCAGAATTTCTGGTACGTTTCTCTCATTCTCCTCCTTTTTTTTTCTTGACACCTCTTGCAGTCTGCAGTTTATCTTTTGGTTCTTTGATATGGAGCTCTAAATCTGAATACTTACCCCCTTATAGCTACTGAGTTATAATTATGTGAAATTTTTGGTCACCACAATGTGAAAAAGGTGTTGAGACTCTAGAAAGAGTGCAGAGAAGAGCAACAAAGAGGATTAAGGGACTGGAGGCTAAAACATACAAAGAACGGTTGCAGGAACTGGGTATGTCTAGTTTGATGAAAAGAAGGACTAGGGGAGACATGATAGCAGTGTTCCAATATCTCAGGGGTTGCCACAAAGAAGAGGGAGTCAAACTATTCTCCAAAGCACCTGAAGGCAGGACAAGAAGCAATGGGTGGAAACTAAACAAGGAGAGAAGCAACTTAGAACTAAGGAGAAATTTCCTGACAGTTAGAACAATTAACCATTGAAACAACTTGCCTCCAGAAGTTATGGGTATACTGGAAGTTTGAAGAAGAGATTGGTCAGCTATTTGTCTGAAATGGTGCAGGGTTTCCTGCTTGAGCAGGGGGTCAGACTAGAAGACCTCCAAGGTCTCTTCCAACTCTGTTATTTTGTTATTCTGAAATGCATGAATGATAACTCTGGAATGTTGATTTTGGAGGCCTTTCCCACCTATTTGGGGTTTTAATGTTTGGGAAGATGGAGTGAAACCTTTTATGGCTGAGATTTATAGTGTTATAGAAAGAGGAGACCCATCCAGCCATTTTCTGAATGACTTTTTTTTTAAAGGAGAAAAAAAGATGAAGAGCAGTAGGACTGAAAGGAAGTTGGACAGGGGAAAATAAAGATCTAAAAATACAGAAAACGAAGCAGGGAAACTATATTATAACTATGAATAAGAGAAAAGTAAATGATAGTGATTTTAGATTTATTATTAGAGTTGGAAGGGACCTTGTAGGTCATCTAGTCCAACCCCCTGCTCAAGCAGGAGTTCCTACACCATTTGAGACAGATGGCAGTCCAGTCTCCCTTTGAAGGTTGCAAGTGTTGGAGCTCTCACAACCTCCGCTGGCAAGCTGTTCCACTGGTTGATCGCTCTCACCGTCAGAAAGTTTCTCCTCACTTCCAGGATGAATCTCTCCTTGGTCAGCTTCCATCGTTATTCCTTGTCTGGCCTTCTGGTGCCTTGGAGAACAGCCTGACCCCCTCCTCTCTGTGGCAGCCACTCAAGTATTGGAACACTGCTATCATGTCACCCCTGGTCCTTCTCTTCGCCAGACTGGCCAAGCTCAGTTCCTGCAACCGCTCTTTGTATGTTTTATTTTCCAGACCCTTTATCATCCTGGTTGCTCTCTTCTGCACTTTCTCTAGGGTTTCAATGTCTTTTTTGTAGTGTGGTGACCAAAACTGGATGCTACTCTAGGTGTGGTCTGACCAAGGCTTTATAGAGTGGTACTAGTACCTCTCTGGTCCTTGATTGTATCCCTCTATTTATGCAGCTCAGGACTGCGTTGGCCTTTTTGGCTGCTGCTGCACACTGCTGGCTCATATTTAGTTGGCTGTCATTTCCAACTTCCTTTCAGTCCTACTGCTCTTCATCTTTGTTCCTCCTTAAAAAAAATAGTCATTCAGAAATAGAGTGGAAAACAAAGGGATTAAAAAAAAGGATTGAGGGGACTTGCTTCTGAATACCGGATGCAGAAAAAATAAAACTGAAAAAAAAAATTTTTTAAAGGAATAACTAGTTAGTGGATGAGTTTAGGACACGAGGTACATTTGTGCATGTTCGTTTACTATCTCATTTCCTTCCTTCCTTCCTTCCTTCCTTCCTTCCTTCTTTCCTTCCTTCCCTCCCTCCCTCCCTCCCTCCCTCCCTCCCTCCTTCCTTCCTTCCTTCCTTCCTTCCTATGAAATCTGTAAGGTGATTCATTACATCTCAAGGTCTACTTCCTTTTCTGCATTATATCAGTGCAGACAGGCCTGCAGGACCTGAATCAAATTCAGAATAAATCAATGAAGCTGAATAATGGAGAAATTCCGGAGAAGAAAAATAGGATATATATATTTTTACATAACCCATAATGGAACTATAAAACTCAGAGCCACCAGGTGAAAAGAGATCACCAGTTCGGAGATCCATTCATGAAAGGACAGTGACTCATGATGGAATTTATTTATTTATTTATTTATTTATTTATTTATTTATTTATTTATTTATTTATTTATTTATTTATTTATTTATTTATTTATTTATTTATTTATTCTATGCCGCCCTACTCCCTAAGGACTCAGGGCGGCGTACAACATTTTAAAAGAACACTAAACACTAAACATTCATTTAAGAACAATTTTAAAACATTAAAAAGTTAAAAGACGTTCAACAACATACATACTGGGGGAGATCTCGGATAAAAACTAGTCTCAAACCCCTGCCTGCAGGAAGAGCCATGTCTTGACGGCTTTCCGGAAGGCCAGCAGGGTGGGGATAATTCGGATCTCTGGGGGATCTTATATCCAGTTCCAGAAAATGTCATTGAACATCTTTTGGGGTTGAGTTGGGGACAGGATCCAGATGTTCTGTTTCTCCTTGTAGATTTCCATCAACATTTATTTAACCACTGTGATCTCAAAACCCTAATCCAGTGATGGCGAACCTATGGCACGTGTGCCACAGATAGCACGCAGAGCCATATCTGCCGGCACGCGAGCCATTGCCCTAGCTCAACTCCAGCATGCATGTGCGTGCCAGCCAGCTGATTTTTGGCTCATGTAGAGGCTCTGTGAGGGCATTTTAGGTTTCCAGAGGGCCTTCGGGGGGGTGTTTTGCCCTCCCCAGGCTCCAGGGAAGCCTCTGGAGCCTGGGGAGAGCGATAAACAGGCCTACCAGGCCCACCAGAAGTCAGGAAATGGGCCATTTCCGGCCTCCAGAGGGCCTCTGCAGGGGCGGGAGAGGCCGTTTTCGCCCTCCCCAGGCATTGAATTATGGGTGTGGGCACTCGCATGTGTGTGACAGCACGCGCGCACGTGCTTTCGGCACCCGAGGGAAAAAAGGTTCGCCATCACTGCCCTAATCCATCATAAATGGATTAAATCTATGGAGACTCTCGGTCTTCCAGGTCACGGTTGTCCCAAAGGTGCTTTTTTCAAACGGCAACTGGACTTCCTTTGTTTTTCCTTGAAGACATTTCGCTTCTCATCCAAGGAGCTTCTTCAGTTCTGACTTCAGTTCCCTCAGAACTGAAGAAGCTTTTTGGATGAGAAGCAAAACATCTTCAAGGAAAAACAAAGAAAATCCAGTTGCCTTTTGAAAAAAACACCTTTGGGACTTAATCCATCACAGTTTTTTCTGTTCTTATGCTCTTAAGATCAGACTCTTGGCGAACCGTTTTGGCACTGAGTGTTTATTAGTTGCATTTGTATGCCGGCCACTCCACAGAGACTCTGTGTTGAAATGGGAGGGCACGCGCATGCCGGAAACCAGAAGAGCAGCCGCCCGGCGCGCATGCGGGCGCTAGGCAGCTGCTCTTCCGGTTTCTGGCACGTGCATGTCCATCGGCCACCTGGTCTTCCAGTTTCTGGCACGCATGCGCACCCGAAGACCAGCTGGCTGGTGTGCCTGTGTGTGCCGGAAACTGGAAGATCATCTTCCCAGCACGCACACATACCGGGCAGCTGCTTTTCTGGTTTCTGGCACTCCCGCGCATGTGAAGACCAGCTGGCCAGCATGCCGGAACCCAGAAGGGCAACGGGCAACGGCTCGCGTGCCCAGAGAGATGGCTCTGCGTGCCACTTCCGGCACGCATGCCATAGGTTCGCCATCATGGGACTAGATCAACCAGTAATTTGTAGGCTGTCTGCATTCAGATGTTAAATGCAACCTATGGCATTTAACTGGGTTGTAGTGCTATCTGTACTAGCCCTAGTTAATGGAACTGTTCCACATCTGTTTGTCTATGGTTGTTGTCGGTTGAATACCAGACGATGATAAGACAAGTAAAGAATGCCAGCCTACATTGGCTGCTTAATCAGTTGGGTCCATTTCTATTTTAAGAACACTTAACAGTTGTTGGGGTCTGTATAGTTTAATGCAATCTAAGCTCATTACCTTTTGCTGGAATGCATTATTAGTATAGTAAGGTGAGTGTTTATTTGTATGCTCTAATAAGAAATTCTCATTATTGCTTATGACATTTAGCACATTTATGTAAGATGGGCTTTATTGATCTAAAAGCCATTTCCTCTTTTACCGTTCTCAGTAATCCGGAGCCCACCGGGCTTCCTTAACCGCTGGTGAATTGGATGTCCAGGGGCATCAATCTGAATTTTGTTGATAAACTGTTCTGTCAGAAGTTATCATTTCCTGAAATAATAAACCCACGGAGACCATTGGAGCTGCAGAAATCAGAAGTCAGCAATTAATTCTAACTGAATGTGTTTAATAATAGATGATGATATTGAACATACGCTACTGCTAGCGATCAAAAGAAATATTAAACCCCTTTTAAAAGTGTGTAGATTTGTCCTGGACCTTAACGAAACCACTAATTTGGAGAAGATTTTGAGAAACAAGAGCCTCTTCTACACCTAAATAACTATGGTTTGTTATAAAGCTTATAACAATCCTATCCTTAGACCTATAATTGCATAAAATTTTATGTCAGAGTGCCTGCTCCAACCAAATTGTACAGCATCCTATGCAGAATTGATAGCTGGAAAATAATTGTTATTAATATTATTTCTGCTGAGATTCACATCTTGTATATGCCTTGATTTTGGGCTCAGTGGTCGGCAGTTCAACGGTTCGAATCCCTAGCGCCGCGTAACGGACTGAGCTCCCGTTGCTTGTCCCAGCTTCTGCCAACCTAGCAGTTCGAAAGCACGTAAAAAATGCAAGTAGAACATTTTCTTAATCACGCAATTCTCCGACAGTATATTGATTTTAGAGTGTGCAGAAATGAACAGGCTTACAAAGTAATAAATGATAAAGAAGAATCAGAATATTAAACGATATGGAATGGGTGGTATACAGTAAATGGCTAGATGACAGGTGTAAAGGTTAAGAAAGATTAATCTCAAAGAAGGTATAGAAGTAAGAAAGGAGCAATGGAATTGGAGAAATGGAATCGACATATAAGAAATTACTGTAATATTGTGTAGTATAATAGAAATATGTATAATGATGGAAATATATGTATAATTAATTGTTAATTGAAAAAGAGGGACAAATGGATGTAAAATTGATGCAAATCGATATGGAAAGATTGTCAAAAAGTAGATTGTAAAAAATCTTTTTTTGAAAATGTTCAATAAAAAAAAATTTTTTTAAAAAATGCAAGTAGAAAAATAGGGAACACCTTTGGTGGGAAGGTCACAGCGTTCCGTGCGCCTTTGGCGTTGAGTCATGCCGGCCACATGACCATGGAGACGTCTTCAGACAGCGCTGGCTCTTCGGCTTTGAAACGGAGATGAGCACCGCCCCCTAGAGTCGGGAACGACTAGCACATATGTGCGAGGGGAACCTTTACCTTTACTTTATCTCTCTTCAATTCTAAAGCATTTGACATAGCTTGCAAATCCTTTCATCTCTGATTTCCTAATTGCTAACTATATTTCGTCAGTTCGGATATCATACGCAACTCATTAACTTTCCTTTAAGTTAAAAATGTGTAGAGGCAACAATACTGGGTAACATCACACTGGTTTGTAACTTTGTAAGATAATTATTTATGCAGTGTAGATTTTAGCACAGAGAGAGGAGATAAAATGTAAGAGGACCTGTGAGGCTTCGTCTGCAGCGGGAATTGGGAGGGTAACCTGAGCTCACAAGTCATTCTGTACGGTCCAAACTAAAATGACCACGCTATCTCCGGGACCGCATTCTGCCTCACACTTCCCTTCGACCGGTTAGGGCCCACAGAGTCGGCCTCCTCCAGGTCCCGTCGGCCAAACACTGTCGGCTGGCGGGCCCTAGGGGGAGAGCCTTCTCTGTGGCAGGCCCCGTGCTCTGGAACCAACTTCCCCCAGAGACCCGAACTATCCCCACTCTGCTGGCCTTCCGGAAAGCCGTTAAGACATGGCTCTTCCTGCAGGCTGGGGGTAGAGCTTAATCCACTCGAGCTCACCCCCAAGTATGTATGGTTGTTGAATGCCTGTTGGCTTATTTTAAATATTGAGTTTTTTTTTAACTTTTATATTGTTTTTAAATTATTTATGAATTGGTAATTCTGTATCTTTCTCTGTTGTACGCCACCCTGAGTCCTCCGGGAGTTGGGCGGCATATAAGAATACCAAATAAATAAATAAATAAATAAATAAATAAATAAATAAATAAATAAATAAATAATGAATGAATGAATGAATGAATGAATGAATGAATGAATGAATGAATAAATAAAATCTATTAGGATCTGTAATGTTACTTTCTCTTATTTCCTTAAAAGAATTGTAGCTGCCCATTCCATCAGACTCTGGGTGGCTTATTAAATCTAATAGAAGATAAAACAATTACAAGCATGTGGAGTGATGATGTTGCCTAGTTGGGTAATGAAGCAGCAAGCAAACCTCCAAATTCAATAAGCAGCAAGGATCCCACAGTCCTCCTCCTCTTCCTCTTCCTCTTCCTCCTTTCTGCAAACCTCCCTCCTTTGTAGCACTTATTATGTTACCTAGTTGGGTAACAAAACTTCTGCAAGAAAAAAACCAAGATCAGAGTGCACCAAGGGCCCTACAGTCCTCCTCCTCCTCCCCCCTCCAGCTCCTCCCCACTTCACCTGCCTTTCCCTCTTCTTCTTCTTCTTCTTCTTCTTCTTCTTCTTCTTCTTCTTCTTCTTCTTCTTCTTCTTCTTCTTCTTCTTCTTCTTCTTCTTCTTCTTCTTCTTCTTCTTCTTCTCCTCCTCCTCCTCCTCCTCCTCCTCCTCCTCCTCCTCCTCCTCCTCCTCCTCCTCCTCCTCCTCCTCCTCCTCCTCCTCCTCTTCTTCTTCTTCTTCTTCTTCTTCTTCTTCTTCTTCTTCTTCTTCTTCTTCTTCTTCTTCTTCCCTTCAGACCTTAAACTGCCACAATGAACTTTGCTTTGTCATTGACCAAAATTACTCATTATTGGTACATGTTTCTGGTTGTAGCCGGCGTACCAGCACATGGGCTAGGCTCTATATCTCTCCACATTCACATAGCATGTTGTTATCCACTAAGATTGGCATCCTCAGGGTTACGTCATCAAAATTCAAATGCTTAGCCACTGACTCCTATTTATGTAGATTTCATTGCATGGGTGTACTGTGTATATATGTACAATGACAATAAATTATTATTATTATTTATGACGGTTGCAGAGTTCCGGTGTCAGGTGATCCCCTTTTGCGACCTTTTGAGAAGCGGAGTCAATGGGGAAGCTACCTTCCCTTAACAATCATGTGATTAACTTAACAACTGCTGTGATTCACTTAGCAACCGTGGCAAGAAAGGTCATACAAAGGCGCAAAACTCACTTAGCAATAGCAATAGCACTTAGACATATACCGCTTCATAGTGCTTTACAGCCCTCTCTAAGTGGTTTACAGAGTCAGCCTATTGTCCCCAACAATTGGGTGCTCATTTTACCCACCTCGGAAGGATGGAAGGCTGAGTCAACCTTGAGCCAGTGAGATTTGAACCGCCGAACTGCAGCTAGCAGTCAGCTGAAGTAGCTTGCAGTGCTGCACTTTAACCAATGTGCCACCTTCGCTCTTAACAATGGTCTTGCTTAGCAATGGCAATTTTTGGCTCAATTGTGGTCGTAAATCGATGACTTCCACAATTGTGGGGCATGACAATGGAAATCATCCTGGTTTTTCATTCGTTGGCACCTTGTGTCATAAAAGAACATAGTGGGAAGACAACATTCCCTCCAAGTCTGTGTATTTAGTATGTGCACTTAACATCCATGCATATATCTCCACGTGTTCATTTATCATTTGTGTCAAGACTCAACAGGAAGAGTCAGTGTGAGTTTATTTTAAGAAACTTTTCTGTTTCTGCATTTCTGTAAGGAATTTATATAGTTATTTATATACATACTCCACATCAAGTGTTCTTAATCTTCATGTCACAGACACCGAGAAACGCTAAAAATTAATGTTGTAATTACATCCTTTGCGATCCAACAGATAGATGATTTACAGCCTTCTTGTCGTGTTCCCATTGGAGTCTGAATCCGAGGGGGAAGATGAACAGCTGACAGAGAGTGGGAGAGTTGGCTCTGTTGGCTGTGGAGGAAACTGGGGAGGGGCAAAGTCTGGCTGGGCAGAGCAGGGGAGAGGTAGAACAAGGGAGAGGAGGTTCAGATGAAGACCAAGGCCCACCCCCTCCTCATCCTAGGGCACGCAGGGAAGAACGCAGAAGAGAGCAACATGAGTTGCGTGCCTTACGAGGATGGAAAGTGCCCCGATTCCCTTCACAAGGCGCACCTGGGGATGGAGTTTAAAGGAGAGGCAGTTGGGAGCGGCGTTTGTCAGGAACAAATGCTGAGTTAATCTAGTGTTAAGAGTGGCATTCCTGGCATTCCTCCTGACTGTTTGAATTATTGTCGTGCTTCTGTGTTCTTGTCTTGTATTGCTGGAATTATTGCCATGAATTCTTAGCTTCTGGGACTCATTATCTTGCCCTGCTAGAGTGATTGATTGCAGTCATTCTGCTTACAACATTTGGACTGGAGTATCTGCAGTCAGAAGCTGCTGCAGGTTTGTCTCCCTTCATTTTCATTATCATTAAAATGTGTTACATATATATATATATATATATATATATATATATATATATATATATATATATATATATATATATATATATATATATATATATATATATATATATATATATATATATATATCTGTGTGTGTGTGTGTGTGTGTGTGTACATATGTACATATGTATATATATATATGTGTGTGTGTGTATTAAAAATACATTTTTGCTGATAATGAAAATGAAGGGAGACTAGTATAGATCTACAGTATTTCAAGCTATTTAGCTCTCATCAGCTAGCCATACCCTTACTGGGATTTGAACCTGGGCAGCCTGCCTATAAGGCAATATCTTTAACCTCTAAGCCACAGGCTCTCCTCCTGTATCAGCTTGTACCAGGGAAGGGTTATATGTTTTTTTTTCTGTCGAATCACCCTGATATATCCAAATATGGGAAGGAGCATAGTGCTTCCTTTTGCCTTTCAGCCCCTCCAGGGGCCATCCAGGCAGTTGCTATAGACGACAAACTATTTTATCTATGTGTAACACACACACACACACAAATATAGAGTCTTCTGTAGTCCTATGACAGAAACTTTTGAGCGTGATACTTCAAAAGTATAGAACCCCTCAGTCTTACGATTTACGTATATTTATTTGTGGCTTGTATCTGTGCCTCAGTTGGTTAATAGACTCTTATTATCATGCACGAGGCTTCCTTTAAGTGAGAAAAAAGAGACTTAATGATCTGCTTATTAGCCAGTTTTCTTACTTCTCAAATCAGTTCCCCGCTTTAAGTAGCCTAATGGACCTTGGAAGCCTTCTATTTTTGGTAGCATAAATCTCATTTGACAGGTATTTAATACTCTTTCTGCATGAGAAAAATAACCTAATTCATATATACCCTTATTTTATGCAAGGGCTATAATTCAAAGAATAACCATTAACTTGTCACCTCCTTCATAAACAAGGACATTTCTTAAGGACTGTAATTAAAGGACTTTCGAAAGTTGCTATCAAATTATGATTTTTAATGCGCTCGAAGAGGAAAAACTGTTAACTCCATGACTGGCAGAGAATTCATAGGAATTAAAATTAAGCTTCGTCTAATTTGAACTGAATCTAAATGAAATGAAACCAAATTTTTATTTTTATTCTTTTTCACCTGACTCTACTCACTATATTTTGGGGTATAGCCCTGGCCTAGAAAATGTTGTAGGTTGACTTGGAAACACCCAGAGGGATTCTTTGGGGAAATTTCAGAAGTGGTCTCCCCCATACAGAAATGACAGTCCATTCCCATAGCACTGATGATGTTACCTAGTTGGGTCATAAAACGTCTGCAAGAAAACCACCAAGCTCAGAGAGCACCAAAGACCCTCATTTTCTGCTTTATTGGCACCAATCTCATTCTTCAGAAAGAAGCAGAAATGTAAGAAAATGTGTTTGAGACAAAAACCATGCTGAATTTCTCTGGAGTGATTTGGAACAGGTCCTAAATGAGGGAAGGTTGTTGAACAGGGATTGTGATGTCATTAATATCGTCCCCTGTTATCATTTCACATATAATATTTTGGATATGTTTAGTGAAGGTGTGTTGCACTTGGTTTCCATTGAAATCAGAGGAAGGAAGGAAGGAAGGAAGGAAGGAAGGAAGGAAGGAAGGAAGGAAGGAAGGAAGGAAAGAAAGAAAGAAAGAAAGAAAGAAAGAAAGAAAGAAAGAAAGAAAGAAAGAAAGAAAGAAAGAAAGAAAGAAAGAAAGACAGGAAGGAAGGAAGGAAGGAAGGAAGGAAGGAAGGAAGGAAGGAAGGAAGGAAGGAAGGACTAGGAAGGAAGGACTAGGAAGGAAAGACAGAAAGGAAGGAAGGAAGGAAGGAAGGAAGGAAGGAAGGAGTCCCCTTGAAGGAACTTTACCATATAAACATATACTAATAAATAAATCACACACACACACACTTGATGATATCTTACGATATGATTTTAAATGTGTCATTTTTGTGTTAGATATTTTTGTATTAATATTTATTTTCAGGATGGTTCTGAACTACTGCAATTTTATTAGATTACAATTACCATTTGTGTGTATGGGTGGGATACCTCCTTCTCCTCCCCTTCCTCCTCCCCATAGTGTGGTTGCCTATGTTGTTATTTGGCCCCGTGGATTTTAACGAGATTTAAAAATTAATAATAGGACCCTCCTCGGTGTTCTTTGCAAACGTGTCCGCAAGTGAGATTAGAGTTCAGTTAGGCCCTGTTTAGATTTAGGATATTAATTGTTTGATTTTTCTCAGGATAATGTGAAAAATATGTTTTTAAAAAAGGAGGGGTGGATGGTGTTCATTCATAAGTAAGCGAAGGCATTTCTATAAACTCTGTTTATATATTTCTTCTCCTTAAGGGAGAAAAAAAGACCATTCCTTATCAGGAGATGATGTTTCAGAACTATTTTCTCAGTTGTCTTCTAATTTATCGTTTTTATTTTAATATATATAATTAAAAAATAGGAAATTAAGGGAGGGAAACAAGGGGAAAGAGAAAAAGAAAGAAAAGCGGGCATTGACTTCCAACTCTTCTTAGCACAGTACAAGATAAACACACTGCAATCTCAACTTTTTTGCTTTTACACATTAATATATAACTAGCCATTCCTAATACAACAAACCGATCTAATCAACAAAACCAAGGTCCAAAGTTTCTTTTTCCTTTTTCCTTCACAAGCACAATCTCCAGAAGTGATATCCAATTATGCAGGAGATAAAAAATGAAACTTACAATGCAACTTTTTTTTTTTACTTCTTTATTTTGCCACATTGGTATGAAATGTAGATTTAACAGATGGAGACAATTCCTGCCATCCGGAGTCCAGGCTCTGAAGGACGAGTCATGCCACAAGCATTCATGTCTTTCCTACTAATGTCTTGATGTGCACTTGAGAATTGTTTGGAAGGAACAACTAGGAGGTTATTAAAACAGAACAAAAGGTTAAAACTGGGCACCGCACAGCTTGCAAATAAGACCTAACTCTGCCCGAAAAACGGGACGTGGTTTTCGAAAGAAAGAATAATGGTAGGATCCTTGGTGTTCCCTGAGCTTGGTTGTTTTCTTGCAGGCATTTCGTTGCTCAGCTAGGGAACATCTTCACTGCTAGAAGGGAGTGAGGTTTATATACAATAGCTTGCTTTGTCAGTGTTGTTTTCTCCTGGAAAGTTTCTTGGTTAAATTGTTGTTTACTGCTTGAGTGTCTAGTGTTAATCTTAGTATTAATCCCTGTTTATCTGACTCTTGATTGCTGGTGAAGAGGTGTTCTGTTTTGTTTTGTTTTTTTTAATTTCCTTTTTTAGCTTTTTTTAAAATTGGGTCTTTTGAATGGTGTGTAAATGTTGTTTGTCTCTGTGTGTCCGTCAATGGCTGATTTGTCTGACTGCCAAGCTTCCAGGAATTCTCTAGCGTTTTTGGACTTGGCTACGTCTAGGATGGTCACAGTTTTCCAATTGAAACGATGGTTACGTCTGTCCATATGTTGTGAAATCATGTTTTTCTGACTGCTATTTGGTATTCGTGGATGCAACTGCTAAAAATCTGTTGCAATTCTCTGAGGTACAGGAACATAGAAATGTCCAACTTTTTCCCAAATAGTTCTGGGGTATTTCGCAAATTCCTCTACCCACTCTTGCATGCATATTTACATACTAGCAATTGGCTCTACAAAATCTGAATTATAAAAGAAATCATCCATAGCCGTATATATAAATTATATCTAATTTACAATATCTTTGCTTAAAGCCAAATTCACTTAACAACCGTGTTACTAAGTAACACGACCACATTACTAAGTTAACAACTGTGGTGATTCACTTAACATCTGCGGCAAGAAGGGTCGTAAAAATGGGGCAAAACTCACTTAACAACATTCTTGCTTAGCAACTGAAATTTTAGGCTCCATTGTGGGTCGTAAGTGAAGAGCTACCTGTTTGTATGATAAACGACGTGCCATTTAATTAAAATTAGAATGGAGAGATGCAATAAACAAGAGGAAACTTCTGTTGAAAAAGTCGCAAGAAAAAGCAATAGAAGGACCACGGGTTTTAAAGAGCAAAATTCAAAGTATATCATATTTTAAAACCGTCGCCACCGATGACAAATTTGCAGAGTTAGAGAGATTAAAGACTGTGACCTAAGTAAGATGAATCATTTCCTGTAGCAACCAGTACTAATGAATTTGTTCATAGATTGCTTTTGGCCACACATGAAGATGGATCTTTGCTATATATTTGAAGAGAAATCTACGGGAAAGCAAACCCATCTCCGTATCAGTGAATTCCTCCGGTAGATTTCTCTTCAAATATATAGCAAAGATCCATCTTCATGTGTTTCAGACACTCGGATTAACATTTTGATTGGACATGCTTTGAGATGATAACGCTTCTCTCACTCACGCTCCCTACCTCCCTCTCCCTCCCTCTCCCCTTTCCTTCCCCCCTCTCTCCCTCCCTATCCCTCCCTTCCTACCTACTTCCTTCTCTTGCTCCTACTTTCCCTCCCTCCCTCCATCTCCCTCCCTCCCTCTCCCTCCCTCTCCCTCTCCTTCCCTTCCTCACTCCCTCTCCCCTTCCCTCTCTCCTTCTCCATCCATCCATCTCTTCCTACCTACCTCTCTCTCTGCTCCTTCTTTCCCTCCCTCTCTCTCCCTACCTATCCTTCCCTCCCTCCTTCTTTCCCTCCCTCTCTCTTTCGCTGTCTCCTTCTTCTTCTTCCCTCCCTTCCTCCCACCCTCCACTTTCTCCCTCACCTTCGCTCCCTCTCCCCTTCACTTCCCCCTCTCTCCCTCCCCATACCTCCCTCTCCCTCCTTCTTTCCCTCCCTCTCTCCCTCTCTCTCCCTCCCTTCCTATCACCCTCTCTCTCACACTCCTTCTTTCCCTCCCTCCCTCCATCTCTCCCTCTCTCTCTCTTTCTCCCTCTCTTTCCCCATCCCTCCCTTCCTTCCTACCTCCTTCTCTCTCTCCCTCCTTCTTTTCCTCCCTCTCTCTCCCCCCTCTCTTTCTCCCACTCCCCCTCTCTCCCCCTCTCCGTGCTTGAGAACTGACTCACATTTATGACGGTTGCGGAATCCTGGAGTCACATGATTCCCCTTTTGCAACCAGCCTTATGACAAGCAAAGTCAACGGGGAAACCAGATTCACTTTAACAAACGTGTCACCAATTTAACAACTGCATTGATTCACTTAACCACGGTGGCAAGAAAGGTCGTAAAATGGGGGGGGGGAACTCACTTAATAAATGTCTGGCTTAACAACAGAAATTTTTGCTTAATTGCGGTCTGGCAAACCTTTTTACTTTTTTTATATTAGAATTTCCAGCTTGTTGAGAAGAGCCATTGTATCCTCACTCTATTTACTTGTCGAAACTCACGTGCAGTTTATTTTCCTTTCACCGTATTTATTTCCACCATGGATCAGTCTAAAAGCTGTCAAGGAAGCATTTCCAATCCCACTAAGAGGCAATTATGCTTAAAGCCCTTGAAATCGATAACGTGGCGATGCCGTTGTGATCTCAAATTAACCTTGCAATGGGTCACCGGTGGAAGAAACGATGGGTCACGACCCTCCAGGGATCATAAGAAATCAAATGGGGACTGAAGACTGTTTTGATGCTGATTGAGTTTGCCTAGTCAAAGGGAGAGCAGTGTCAAAACTCATTCCTCAATGCCAGGCCAAGCCTGATCGGTTTCGTACAGCCAAAGCAAGGAAGCAAATGTTGTGATGTGTTTTGAGAAATGGCCAAAACGGCCGTGTGTCCAACCATTTGTCAAAACCATCTGCCAGTCACAGCAGTGGTATAATTGGTGGCTGGTTTCCTGCTGACTGATGACTGCCAACATAATCTAAATTCATAATCCATAATCTAGATTCAGATGTTTTTCTGTCTAGTTGGGGAAAAAAACTTTTGTTGGGTTAGAATAGAATAGAGAATAGAGCTGGAAGGGACCTTAGAGATCTTCTAGTCTAACCCCCTGCTCAAGCAGGAGACCCCATACCATTTCAGACAAGTGACTGTCCAGTCTCTTCTTAAAAACCTCCAGTGATGGAGCACCCACAACTTCTGGTGGCAAGCTGTTCTACTGGTTAATTGTTCTCAGTGTTAAGAAGTTTCTTCATATTTCCAGGTTGCTTCTCTCCTTGATTAGTTTCCATCCATTGTTTCTTTTCTTGCCTTCTGGTGCTTTGGAGAATAGGTTGATCCCCTCTTCTTTGTGGCATCTCCTCAAATACTGGAAGGCTGCTATCATGTCTCCCCTAGTCCTCAAGATTAGCCATACCCAATTCTGCAACCGTTCTTTATATGTTTTAGTCTCCAGGCCTTTAAATATTTATTTATTATTTATTAATGAGATTTATATGCCGCCTCATAGTGCAAGCACTCTCTAAGCGGTTTACACCATTAAGCAATGTATATATTTTACATTGCCCCCAAGAATCTGGGTCCTCATTTTACCTACCTCGGAAGGATGGAAGGCTGAGTCAACCCTGAGCCGGTGAGATTTGAACAGCTGATCTCAAATGATCACATTCAGCTAAAGTAGCCTGCAGTACTGCTCTTTAACCCCTGCGCCACCTTGGCACATCTTAGTTGCTTAGTATGCTGGTTACTGTACATTTAAAGTGACAATAAAGTTACAATATTCTGTTCTGTTCTGTTCTTGTTCTTGTTCTATTCTATTCCATTCCTGTTTTATTTTATTTTATTTTATTTTATTTTTTTATTTCTTTTCTTTTCTTTTCCGTTCCTTTCCATTCCATTCTATTCTATTCTAGTCCTATTTTCTTTTCTTTTCTTTTCTGTTCTTTTTTGTTCTGTTCTGTTCTGTTCTGTTCTGTTCCGTTCCATTCCATTCCTTCCATTCCATTCATTCCATTCCATTCTATTCTATTCTATTCTATTCCTATTTTCTTTTCTTTTCTTTTCTTTTCTATTCCTATTTTCTTTTCTTTTCTTTTCTTTTCTTTTCTGTTCTTTTCTTTTCTTTTCTTTTCTTTTCTATTCTATTCTATTCTGTTCTGTTCTATTCTATTCTATTCTATTCTATTCTATTCTCTGCACTTTTTCCAAAGTCTCGACATCTTTTTTTTTGGTAATGTGGTGACCAAACTTGATGTAATATTCCAGCTGTGATCTTATTAAGTTATTTTAGTAACTAAGTTATTAAACTAAGCGATTTAATTGATAATCAACACCAACAGCTGAATAAGAAGAGGAGAGAGTGAATTTAAGAAGAATTAAGAGGGAATATTCTTTCTCCCAGGACGGGAAAAAGCGCATGTGAGCAAATCTGAAATGCTAGGAGACTTTTGACCGGTGTAATGCTGTACATAGGAATGTACTTGAATGAGTTGGTGAAGGCTGCAGAATATATTTATTTGTTTTATTATTTTATTTAGCGATTCTTATATGCCGCCCTACTCCCTGGGGACTCAGGGCGGCGTACAACATGTACAAGAACAGCTATAATACAACAGAAAAACAACAACAATAAAATAGCAATTAAAAGAATAAATATTCCTTCCTGCCTGCCTGCATTTAGCTGTTTCCAATAGCAGATCATGCCACCTTTCTTAGTTAGATGGAGGTGTATCTTTCGGATACGACACTGCAATAAGTCAGCCTTTCTTAATTTCTAAAGGTGAAATTGGAGACACTGTTTAATATGTGGAAAGTATAGCTCCCATTACAACCCCCCCACAGTTAATCTATGATTGAATTTGATGAATAGATTGAGGACTACATTAATTGAGTAAGGACTGTCCCCAAGTCATTAAACAGTAGATCTGTCCATCGCTTATTAAAAGCACATCTGGCTACATTTCACACAGGGGGAAAGTCTATGAAACAATGGAAATGTACAGGTAGTCCTTGAACTAAAACCGCAATTGAACCAAAAATGTCCATTGCTAAGCAAGAGAGTCGTTAAGCGAGTTTTAGCCCCATTTTGTGACCTTTCTTGTTAAGGGAATCATTGCAGTTGTTACGTTAGGGACATGGTTGTTTATTTATTTATTTATTTAAATGGATTTATATGCCTCCCAACTCCCAGTGAAGTGAATCTGGCTTCCCTATTGACTTGGCTTGTCAGACAGTCACAAAATGGGATCACGTGACACTGCCCCCCCCCGCAGGATGTTGCAACTGTCATAAATATGAGTCAGTTGCCAAGCATCTGAATTTTGATCACGTGACCATGGGGATGCTGCAACAGTCATTAAGTGTGAAAAACAGTCATACATCACTTTTTTCAGGGCCATTTGTGGCAACGTAATGGTTCTAGGCCAGTGATGGCGAACCTTTTTTGGTTTGCATGCCAAAAGCTGGGGGGGCAGAGGGGTCATGCGCGTGCATGCCCACACCCATAATTCCATGCGGACACCCCCCCACACACATGCACACATGACCCCCCTCCCACTCCCGGCACGCGATGGCACGCCCGTTTTTCGCTCTCCCCAGGCATCAGAGCCTTTCTAGGAGCCTGGGGAGGGCGAAAATGGCCTTCCCAACCACACCACCCTCCGGAGGCAGAAAATGGCCCATTTGCCAAGTTCCGGTTGAACCGGAAGGCCCATTTTTTTGCTCTTCCCAAGGCCCATTCTTTTGCTCTTCTTCAAGTTGGGAAACAGTCCATTTCTGGCTTCCGAAAGGCCTCCAGGGGGGTGGGGAAGGCCGTTTTCTCCCTCCCCAGGCTCCTAGAAAGGCTCTGAAGCCTGGGGAGAGCAAAGAAATGGCACTTCCGGTCTAACCGGAAGTCAGAAAATGGAACATTTCCAGTCTCCAGAGGACCTCCGGGCGGGGTGGGGAAGGTCGTTTTCACTCTCCCCAGGCTCCTAGAAAGGCTCTGGAGCTTGGAGAGAGCAAAAAAATGGGTTTTCCCCATCCCCTCTGGAGGCTGAAAACAGGTTGTTTCCCAACTCCCAGTGGGCCCAGAAGGCCCAAAAATCAGCTGGACCTGAGCTCGCCAATATGGCTCCGCATCCCACTTGTGGCACGCGTGCCATAGGTTCACCATCACAACTCTAGGGTAATGACATGCTTAACTCCACCACCATCCCCCAGTTCTGCCTTCTCTTCTCCTATATCTGAACCACTTCCCCAAACTGCTCTCTGAAATTCTTGTGGAATCTGCTTCTGATTTGACTTATTTTATTATTGACTTATTTGATTGATTATTTTATTCTTGACTTGCTACCTTGTGGGTTTTGATTGTTTCATCTTTAGAACATCAACAGCAAAATTACAATCGGTATAATAATATCTGATTCCTGAAAAGGCAGCTTGAGGTTATATCACAGTACTGCAAGGTGAAACGCCTTTGTATATACGACAACTGCATAAAATTGTCTTGCAATGGAGCAGTCAATTTATACAATTCACTGTTTTTTTCCCCCAGCAACGAATCTTCTATTTGATGAAATAGAGAAGGAACCTCTTCTCTGAAGGACAGGTTGGGAGGAAATGTAGAAGAAATATCATATTTCTTTAAATATTTTGTGCATAAATAGGGATGCTTATCCTATCAAGATGGAAAGAGCTTCCCCGGGTCTAACCAACTTCTCATGAATACCAGAACAGTTTTTAGATTAATTATATAGTAAGTTCAACAGGAAGGATTCAGTTGTGCTACATCAAATATGATGCCCCTGAGCTGCAATTCACGATGGCAGTGTTGAACTTGTTCCTCAT
Organism: Diadophis punctatus similis; assembly: GCA_023053685.1. Lineage (NCBI taxonomy): Eukaryota > Metazoa > Chordata > Lepidosauria > Squamata > Dipsadidae > Diadophis > Diadophis punctatus. The sequence continues at coordinate 82,403,031 of JALIGW010000004.1, read as the reverse complement.
ATTAATGAATATTTTTAGTCTCTCTTCATAGCAGTAGAGGGTTTTTTTATTCTTTGTTACCTTCGTGCACGAAATCTAAATGAAAAGTGTTTTATTGCGCTTCTCAGTTTAAGGATGTAGTCTCCAGGGGTGTGTTTGTGTTCCTAGTGTTGTACTCCTTTTTGTACGACAACGGCTGGAATACAAAACTCACAAAACCAGCTAGCAAATCCAAATAAAGAGTTATGCAAATAGAGCCACTAATTATATTTTACAGGTCAGAGAAATGGGAGATGAGAAATTATGATGATGAGATGGGCTAAGGCGGCAAAAATATGTTTCATCTGCGGTGTGATTGTGCGTTTTTTAATTATTGGGAGATAGAAATCCTTGTTAATATACTGCAGTCTGCTGGGAAGTCATTATAACTGGAACACTCTTCTCTCAATAGTTGACATGAAATATAGGCATGAGTGTAGAGAAAGGAGTGGCAAAATGTGGAGGTGGAGTCAAAAGAGGAACCAGCCTAGAATCGCTACATAGTCACAAGCGGACTAAGTCCAATCTCCCTTGAATTCTGTTGATCCTTAACTAACTCCAAGCTAACCATTATTTGAGAAGATTCCTGTGCAGAGGCTGTTTAGCAATAAATCTGTCAGGGTAATGATGATTTAATAGCTGACCAGCTGCTGTAATGCTGTAATACTTGTAATGCTGTAATGATGATGCAATGGTAGGAATGAGTCAGCAGGGTTATTTGACTGTTACCACTTTAAGAGTCTGTATTATAAAAGAGGCCCTGTTGGGGCATCTCTCTCTCTCTCTCTCTCTCTCTCTCTCTCTCTCTCTCTCTCTCTCTCTCTCTCTCTCTCTCTCTCTCTCTCTCTCTCTCTCTCTCTCTCTCTCTGTGTGTGTGTGTGTGTGTGTGCTTCTGTGCTGTATCTGCTGATTGATTGCTTGACCTTTTGCCTAGTATGTGTATGTATATTCTTTTGTAGAGATAAACCACTATTTATTATTACAAACCTCTGTTTGATCTTATTACTCCTGGGTTGTCTCTCACATAGTCACACTGTGCGCACACTGACAAAATCAGTTTTATTGGACCTTCATGTGGACTTGGTCTATCCCATCTGATGACGGGACACTAAATGAGTCAACCAGATGATCAGATCTAAGCTGGAGAGTGTCCCATTTTTCAGAAAAGGAAATATTGAAGAGGAGGAATAGTTTATTGTCTCATGCTTAGGGTAATAGGCAATCATGATTAAAATACATTTAGACTTAAACTACCAAGTTAACAGAGCAATTATGTAAATAAATAAATAGTTTGTTGCCAAACTCTAGATAAAATAATTTCTTTATTTAGCAGCCACTGGAGCAAAACTTGCCAATCTCCACAATGGCGTCCTTAAATAAGGATGACCAATTAGTTGCCTAGTAAATCAAACAGCAATTTAGCTATTTTTGTGTATGTTATTTCAGTCCAGATTTGGCCAAATGTTCCCCTCATGATTCTGAAGAAAAATACAGAACTGAGAAAGCGAGATAGCATACTTGATACATTAAATATTAACAGTGACAAGGGCATGGAAAGACAGTTCAGGAGAACTATTAACTCCCACAAAAACATTTTAAGGCTCTTCTGTAAATGGAAAGCCCTGCCAATTAGAAAATATTTAAGGAAGTTGATACATCCTGAGATAATTTCCAAGAAGTTTGAGTAAACTGACATAATGAGGTTGAAACAAACAAATGCAATAAAATTCAAGGCATTAATACAAATGATATTGCAAAGGAAGGAAGGAAGGAAGGAAGGAAGGAAGGAAGGAAGGAAGGAAGGAAGGAAGGAAGGAAGGAAGGAAGGAAGGAGAAGGAAAGGAAGAAAAGAAAGATAGGAAGGAAGGAAGTAAAAGAAGGAAGGAAGGAAAGGAAGGAAGGAAAAGAAGGAAGGAAGGAAAGGAAGAAAGAAAGAAAGAAAGAAAGAAAGAAAGAAAGAAAGAAAGAAAGAAAGAAAGAAAGAAAGAAAGAAAGAAAGGAGAAAGACACTGAATGTAATAATCAGAAATTTGAATCATAACCCGTTCTATACCTACCTGTTGTAGGTTATAGAGTGCTTTTCTCAGTGTTCCAAGAACTTTGTAAACCTATCTTAGTAGACTTTGTAATAGTCGTGAGAGGGGTGACATGCAGGAGGCATAGGGGAAAAGTGCTGAAATTGAAAAAAAGAATGGATTATTTATTGCAACCGAAATATTCATAATATTCATAATAAAATATGATGGGATTTGAACTGGGACGTACTACTCAGTGACATAATGCTACCCAGCTTACGTCAACCATCTTTAGAATATTTCAAAGCAATTTATTGAGATGACCCCACTGTTCTTTAGGACCCTTAAAGGTGCAGTGAATCCCTCCCCGCCCAGCTAAGCTAAGAAGTGCAGCCTAAACCCATGAGATTGAAGTGGACAAAGGGGGCATAGTTTTCAGAATGGACCATTCATGTTTATGGCCCATTTAATAAGTGGTTCAAGCACTTGAATTGAGGTGCAAATTCAGGTCAACGGGGGTTATTCAAACAAGACTCTAATGATAAGAGCCCAGCAGCAAATCACGTTATACTTTGTGAATGATATAAGCGTTAATGCTCCTAATCAGCCCCCAGGCTTGGTGGGCCATGATGAAGACATAATGGTCTCACGCTGACATGAGAAGCACAACAGCCATTTGAAGGCAATCCTAGCCCAGAGAAGTTTTTAATTTGGTTCCAGTCCCTTGCAGAGAATTAATCCCCAACTAGCCTTTACAATCCCTGGAATCACCGCCACTTAATTCATCTAAAATGCCTGGTGAAATTGACAGTCTCAGCTACCTCTCATGCTGCTCAAATTGCCGGCTGCACTCACGGATATGGAGGCATTGCAATTAATATCTACCAATATCTACTAAAGGTGGCGCCATGGCTCAGTGGTTAAAGACGCCGAGCTTGCCAGTTGGGAAGCTGGCAGCCTGGGTTTGAGACCCGAGCACCATGCGGCGGGGTAAGCTCCCGTTCCTTGCTCCGGCTCCTGCCCACCTAGCAGTTCGAAAGCATGCAAATGCAAGTAGATAAATAGGTACCACTTTGGTGGGAAAGGAACAGCATTCCATGTACCTTTGGCATATAGCCATGCTGGCCACATGACCACGGAAAATGTCTTTGGACAAAGCTGGCTCCCTCGGCCAAGAAATGGAGATGAGCACCGTGTTCTAGAGTCTGACACAACTAGACCGAGGAAACTTTTACCTTAGCTTTAATATCTACTATAGCTTCGGGGGAAAGGTAGATTTTCTTTGCAATTTCTTGCTCCTCTTTTTCATCGAAGTTAACTTGATGGAGATGGGTGCTGCTTATTTTGCTCCGCTGTTATCTTGACTTAATTGCTACCTTAGCTTCTTTAATTCCTATTCCTCTAGACCAGGGGTAGGCAAAGTTGGCTCTTCTATGACTCATGGACTTCAACTCCCAGAATTCCTAAGCTAGCATAATTGGCTCAGAAATTCTGGGAGTTGAAGTCCATGAGTCATAGAAGAGCCAACTTTGCCTACCCCTACTCTAGACCAGTGTTCCCCAGCCTTTCCGAGTTGGCGGGCCCGCATGGAGGGGAGGGGAAAGAAGGGATGGTTTTGTGCGAGGGGCAGGCACACGTGTGTGCAGATGCATTCACATCTTCATTTGTGTGAAGCCCACAGCCCAACTGCTCACCCACTGTTCGTGTGAGTTGGGCTGTGTGGGCATGCGCTCACACGGCCCCAGTTGCAAATAGACCATGACCAGTTAGTGGGCTGTGGCCAAGAGGTTGGGGACCCCTGTTCTAGACCAGTCTTCTAAATGTACAGTTCTAGTTACGGGTGGCTGATCCAAGCTCTCTTCATGTCTCCAACGGGTTTTCCCATTGGATGCCATCTTCGATACATCTTCCATGGATTTTGTTTTGACCTCTGCTTACCCACTTACTACAGCTCATTTTCAGTAAATGAGTTTACAAGTAGTCTTGTAAAGTCTTACATTGTAGACAAGACCCTTAAACAACTGATACTCACCAGATACCACAGGTGATTCATGACCATTTCCTCCCTTCCTTATTCCCTCTGTTCTTTACTTCCTCAAGGAAGAATTAGTTGATCTGCCACAAGGTTTCTTTTACATCTTATTTTTTAAAATTATATTTTTGATTTCCATTTGGAAAAAAAAGGAGAAAGAAATAATGAAACACAAGGGAATTGGCACGCAACCTAGAATTTAGGTTACATTTTCAATATTTTTTTCTGTTTAGTTTTTAAGCAACTGTTGCTTTGAAAACAGCAGGACGTTGTTAACATACCCACTCCATATCAATATCAGCAGCCGTCGTCAACACAGCGAAAAAAACAATACAATCATTAAAAAATGTTAAAATTACATTACTGTACATTCTATCCAAGCTGTTCAACATCTATTCTGGTTTTTTAAATATATATATATTTTACAGCTGGAATTTGAAGATGTTCTGTTAAGAATAACCCAACATGTGGATGTAGTTGAAGCCCTTATAGAGAATTATGTAGGGGAAAGAGTGGCCAGGACTTGGGTGGTGGAGTCAAAAGAGGAACCAGCCTAGAATCTCTACATAGCCACAAGTGAACTAAGTCCAACCTCCCTCGAATTCTTTTGACCTTTATGTAACTCCTAACAGGCGCTAACTGATAGTTGATAATATTCTACTGCAGGGGTGTCAAAACTCAAGGCCAGTGGGCCAGATCCGGCCCATGGGGTATTTAGATCTGACCCATGGGGCCACCCTGAATACAGTGAAGGACCAGCCCATGGTGCCTCTGCCAGCGAAAATGGAGCTTGGGAGGGCCGCGTGCCATGGTCCTTTTCACTGGCAGAAGGTTGCAGAAGGCCGTCACAGCCAAAAATGGAGCCGGGGGCAGCGGTGAAATCTACTTACATTCCCTACCGGTTCAGAAGGATGCGCACCCCACCATCGTGTGCGCTTTTTCACCCTCTACGCATGTGCAGAAGGCTTTGCGCATGCGCAGAGGGGTTAAAAACAAAAACATGGCGACATCCGGGTGGGTGGGCGGAGCCTTACATTGCCGCCGCTACCAGTTCTCTGAACCACCAGCAGCCGCCACTACCAGTATGCTCGAACCGGGCCGAACCGGTAGCATTTCACCCCTGCCGGGGGGGCCACATGGGCCCCCCGGGTTCTGTTTTCACTGGCAGAGTGCTAGCAAAACAAACTACTAGCAAAAGTGGATCCTCCCCAGGCCCGCCCGGGTCACCATAGGTGCCCCCGACACAAGTGATGTTGAGCTGGACACGCCCACCTGGACACACCCACCTGGTCACCCAAGGTCAAACACAACCCTGATGCGGTCCTAAATGAAATCGAGTTTGACACCCCTGTTCTAGTGCATAGTCATAAGTTGAAATAAATGAGTTTAATTGGACCTTTATGTACGGACCTGATCTTCGCACTTGACAAATTACAATTCATAAATGGTTTCCAAGCTGAGTTAAATTCTGAGTCAGATAATTTTTGAGATACAAAGTTATTTGGACATCCAACAAACTTAATGAGCCTTTTTAAATATAGAATTTTAGGTAGTTTCCAGTAGAAAGGGTAGCGTATTCTTGCCACAGCTATCAAACACAATGCTAATTAGTATTCTTTATGGGAATACATGGTTTAGTAATATAATTTTTTTTATTTTTTTTATTTTTTTTATTTTTAAAAAGTTTTTTATTTATAAAACAGATAAAAGAACAAAAAGGCAAAACATACAATGAACGTAAAGAACAAGTACATGACGAATCGTGATCTAGTATACATATTTACATTCTGCTAATTTATATCTCATTATTTATCTTAAATTACAAAGAGTGAGTTTATAGTTTTTTCTTTTATCTCCACCATTTCAGTTTTCAATCCTGGTTTTCCTTTCTCCCCACCAATGATAAAATTTGTTCCAGGTTTCAATGTATTCTGTTTCATATTTTCCCTTCATTTCTGACATTAACCTATCCATTTCAGCACATGCTAATATTTTGCAAAAAATAATTTTTTTTGCAAAAAAATATTTTTTTTTGCAAAAAAAATATATTAATTTTTTTAAAAAAACAGCAGCCTCTGAAGGAATTTTTGAATTTTCTTTCAACTTTTCTTTCATTCTGGTGTAATTGAGTTTTAGAAAACTGCCATCCAATATGAAAAAAAGGCATCCAAGCTAGTCGTTAAATCTCCAACAATTCTTATCTTGCTGATAATCAGATCTAACAGGTTGTATAGGATCTGTTTCCTCTCCCCTGGGTAAATTTCTTGGTTTTTTCCTCTTTGTGAAAATAAATATTTGTTAATGAGATGAGAGAGGACTGGTCTGGACCAATTCCTTCCCTGTGTTCATCCCAAACTTTTAATATGCTGCTTATTATCACATAATCTCTCACGAGCTGTTTATTTCTGCTTTATTGGTCCAGATATCTGTGCAGGCCATCTGGAATCTCTTCTTTTTCAATAGAGGTAGCTCAGCCATAAAGGAATACCATACAATCTGTGATCTGAGTTAAAGAGACATAATTTAGTACCCTGCTTTCCATTTATATTAGAAACGTTTAGAACACCATATTTTTTGAAGAATATTTTTATGGCTTTAAGTCTACCTATCAAAGACATTTTAACTTTCTTGATCCACCATTCCAAATCTGTGAAAAAAAAAATATTTTTAACAATACTTTTAAGCAGATACTTTCCTAGATATTTGACCTTTTTATATTAAACCCCATTATTGATACAAGTGTTGTGCTTAAAGCCCTTTTTATCTGTTCGTTGCCTTGGTAATAGCTGCCCCTCCTTCCTTCGTGGTCTTTCCTGTGGCCTCTACAATTTGAACAACTGAACTGCAGCTAGCAGTCAGCTGAAGTAGCCTGCAGTGCTGCACTCTAACCACTGCGCCACTTTGGCCCATGCCCCGTTTTGGCCTGCAAATTGCTTCAGGAGGCCATATAGGCTGAAAACTGGCCACATACGGCCACCCGCAACCCATTTTGGCCGGCAAAATGCTTCAGAAGGCCATACAGACCGAAAACTGGCTGGATAGGAGGTTCCCCCCGCAGTGCCCCATTTTGGCTGCCAGAGGCACCGCAGGCCGGTCGTTTGCTATTTCCAGGCCTGCCCCATGGGCCAGATTTAATCACCCCATGGGCTGGATCCGGCCCACAGATCTTGAGTTTGACACCCCTGATCTAGACATTAAAATTAACTCCACCTCCATTCAAATTTTCATCAAACCTACCAGGGAAAAACTGGAGGGAAACATTCGGTTTCCTTTTAATATGCACTCAACCTAGCTACATTTTCTAAGACGTGAATCTCATGCAAGATCACCCAAATGATGGTTATTTATTTGCTCCTGGAACAAGTGAGCAGGGATGGGTTCTAACTTACCTCGCTGCCCGTTCTGCTTCCTCCCGGCCCGTGTGGCCGTGCCTCGTGGGGAAAAAAATCCGAAAACAAGATGGTGATGCATGCGCAGTGCTGGAAACTTGGCTTCTGCGCATGTGCAGAAGAAAAAAAAACTGGGAAAAATTCCCCCCCCCAAAAAAAATTCCCCCAAAAAATTCCAAAAAAAGAGATGGCGGCGCCCACGGACCGGCACCGACAGAACCGGTTCCGTGATGTCACCATGACATCACCAGTGGGTCGCTACCAGTTCAGGCAAACCGGTCCGAACCGGTAGGAACCCACCTCTGAAGTGAGGTCCAGTAGCTGGAAAAGATGGCTGACCATCTGTAAGCAAACCAAGGTTTCGTGTCGATGTGCCCACCAAGATCCCTTGCGACCTTCAAGGGGAGACTGGACTGCCATCTGTCTCAAATGGTGTAGGAACTCCTGCTTGAGCAGGGGGTTGGACTAGATGACCTACAAGGTCCCTTCCAACTCTAATAATAAATCTAAAAAAAATCTAAATCCCTTCCAACTCTATTCTGACTGATTGAATTTGTGATGCGGTTTGCAAGGCCAACACGCCTTTCGAAAAGGGTATCTAGGAGCAAGCCAACTTTTCCTTTCCAAATATTACAGATTATATTAATTCCCGTGGCTACGCTGGTCGGGGTTAATTGGAGTTGAAATCTAAAGCCTCTAGGGAACACTGTGTTATAATGTGCATAATTTTGAATCATGTTGTGCGGGTGGGGGGGAGAATAATGGCCTTGGGGAAACTGCATTCTGCATCAGTAGCATGTGTTTGGAGAAAGATCCATAACAATGCAGGAAAGTTTGCATCGGTTTGTTTAGAAAAGTACTAAATTAATGCTGAAATGTGCAAGTTCAGACTGTGATACAAACAGACAAGCACTTTTTCTTACTATACTTGTCTTAGTTGTCCCTTCACACTGTGAATAAATCAGAGCCAACGTTAATGGAATGAAGCTGTCTTAGCTATTCCTCCTACAGACACTCCGGGCTTCCTTAATGCTGTGGAGAGTAATTGATAGAAACTGTCACCGCGATACGAATATAGAAATAGCATAGAGGAACTCCGTTGTTATTTCAGGAAATCTGAAACGCAATCTGCCCATAAAGGAGAATATTCGTAGCTCAGGGATGAAATGACGGGTCCTTGGTTCTTCCTGAGCTTGGTTGTTTTCTTGTAGACGTTTCATTACCCAAATTAGGTAACATCATCAGTGCTAGGAGGGAGTGGGGTTTGTGGAGGAGGAGGAGGAGGAGGAGGAGGAGGAGGAGGAGGAGGAGGAGGAGGAGGAGGAGGAGGAGGAGGAGGAGGAGGAGGACCAAGGAGTCCTTGGTCAGGGGTGGGCTTCAAAAATTTTAGCAAGTGGTTCTCTGCCCGGTTGCTGGGTGGGTGTGGCCTAGTCAGCCTCCTGCACCACGGCGGGTGGGGGGCGTTTTTGCCCTCCCTGGGCTCTGGAGGCTTTCCTCGAGCCTCCAGGAGGGTGAAAATGGCCTCCCCAGGCTCCGAAGGCCCTCTGGAGGCCAGAAACAGGCCTCCTGAACTTCCGGTAGGCCCGTTTTACACCCTCCCCGAGCCTCCGCGCGTGCCCTACACTTACCTGCATCCAAAATGGGCCGCGTGGGGACTCCTGGGAGGGGAGGGGAGGGGAGGGGTGAGCAGGGCCATCCAGGAGTGGGATTTGGGGGTTCTCCGAACTGCACAGGATCATAGCTAGAGGTTCTCCCGAACCCCTGTGAACTGCCAGCAGCCCACCCCTGTCCTTGGAACTTTCTGAGCTTGCTTGTTTTCGTCCAGACATTTCATCACCCAAACTAATTAACATCATCAGTGCTCAGAGAACATCAAGGACCTCTCAATTCAATCTGCTTCTGTCCCAGCCTTTGCCAAGAAAGTGCTCTTCAAAAATATTTAAACATTTGGAGGCTAAACCATACAATGAACAATTGAGGGACCTACATACGAAATCGAATTTGGATCCATCACTGGGACCAAAGATTTACTCTTCCAAGCTTTCGGACTCATGCTGTAGCTCATCTTAATGGAACTTCTCTCCTGGAATACGTGTTTTGGGCTGTTCCCAAAATTCCCTGAGGATGGGCTCCAGCATGAGTCCGAAAGTTCAGAAGAGTAAATCTCTGGTCCCAGTCATCATCTCCTTTTAACGACTCCATAATCCCTTGTGGGTTGGATTCTGAGCAACTGAATGGCGCTAGCAGAGTGTTCACTCGCCGGATGCCCTTCCTCGCACCAGTGCGGAGTTTTATTCAGCAGATACATTCTCATTGTGCCCAGAGAGAGAATTATCTCCCTCTACCTAGGATCAAACTCACAGCCTCCTGATTGTGAGGCGAGAACTCCACCTCTCAGCCACCGCACCACCTCCTAAATCTCTGGTCCCAGTGACCAACACAAATTCGATCTTGCATCATTATCCTTGGAATTATCCTTGGAATACTGCATTCAGTTTTGGTCGCCACGATGTGAAAAGGATGTTGAGACTCTAGAAAGAGCGCAGAGAAGAGCAACAAAGATGATTAGGGGACTGGGAGGCTAAAACATATGAAGAACGGTTGCAGGAACTGGGTATGTCTAGTTTAATGAAACAAAGGACTAGGGGAGACATGATAGCAGTGTTCCAATATCTCAGGGGTTGCCACAAAGAAGAGAGAGTCAAACTATTCTCCAAGGCACCTGGGGGTAGAACAAGAATCAATGGGTGGAAACTAAACCAGGAGAGAAGCAACTTAGAACTAAGGAGAAATTTCCTGACAGGGAGAACAATTAACCAGTGGAACAGCTTGCCTCCAGAAGTTGTGAATGCTCCAACACTGGAAGTTTTTAAGAAGATGTTGGATAACCATTTTTTCTGAAGTGGTGTAGGGTTTCCTGCCTAAGTAGGGGGTTGGACTAGAAGATCTCCAAGGTCCCTTTCAACTCTATTATTATTATTATTATTATTATTATTATTATTATTATTATTATTATTATTATTATTATTATTATTATTATTATTATTATTATTATTATTATTATCATCATTATCATTATCATTATTATCATCATCATCATCATCATCATCATCATCGGTGTCGGCGTCATCCTGGGACATGTATATTTGCCTTCATTTGTGGGATCTAGATATGTCTAGTCTGACGAAAAGAAGGACTAGGGGTGATAGGATAGCTGTCTTCCAATATTTGAGGAGCTGCCACAGGGGGTCGACCTATTCTCCAAGAAACCTGAGAGGAAGACAAGAAGTAACGGATGGAAGATCATGCAAGAGAGATGCAACCTAGAACTGAGGAGAAATTTCCTGTCAGTGAGAACAATTAATCAGTAGAACTGCTTACCTCCAGAAGTTGTGGGTGCTTCAATACTTGGAGGTTTTCAAGAAGAGACTAGACAGCGGTTTCTCCAGAATGGTATCGGGTCTCCTACTTGAGCAGGGGGTTGGATTGGAAGACCTCCAAGGTCCCTTCCAACGTTATTAGTCTATGTCCTGTATTCTAAATGCACAAGTGAGTCCAAGGTCCTAACCTCCACCATTTTGATGAAGGTTGCACTATATGTTGATTCATTCTGGGAAGTGTGGCATTGATAGATTCTGCTACTCGCCAGATGTGGCTTCTAATAGTACAACATCTAAAATATTCCACAAAATGAGTGTAGTGCATTAAAAAATGGTCAAGATATGCCATGGCTGATATATCTTATTGTTTTTGAAGTTTATTAGAGATATAATGTTGACCC
>JALIGW010000004.1:82314296-82386796 GCA_023053685.1 Diadophis punctatus similis | reverse complement strand
TTGAAGACATTTCGCTTCTTATCCAAGAAGCTTCTTCAGCTCTGACTGGATGGTGGAGAATGGAAGGGTTTATACTCCTTGCAGACAGCAGGTCATTTGCATTCTTTTTAGAGGTGTTGAGGCCACCTGACAACACAGATAAACCTCCAGGTGGCCTCAACGACTCTCTAAAAGGATGCAAATGACCAGCTGTCTGCAAGGAGTATCTATCCTTCTATTCCCCATCATCCAGTCAGAGCTGAAGAAGCTTCTTGGATAAGAAGCGAAACGTCTTCAAAGAAAAAAACAAGAAACTCCAGTTGCCTCCTGAAAAAGCACCTTTGGGACATTCAATCCTGGTGTTAGACTCTTGAAAGTCCCTTGGATGGCAAGAAAATCAAATCGGTCAATCCTAAAGGAAGTCAACCCTCACTTGTTCATTGGAAGGACAGATCCTGAAGCTGAAGATCAAAGACTTTGGCCACCAAATGAGAACAGAGGGCTCCTTTTGAAAAAAAAACCCCAGATGTTGGGAAAGATGAAAGGCCAAAGGAGAAAGGGACAACATAGGCTAGATAGGGCCATCAATGCAATGAACATGAATTTGGGCAAACTTGGGCAAACTGAAGAGCTGAAGTGGTGCAGTGGTTAAATGCTGTGACTGCAGGCTGACTGCTAGTTCAGCAGTTCAGCTGTTCAAATCTCACCGGCTCAAGGTTGACTCAGCCTTCTGTCCTTCCGAGGTGGGTAAAATGAGGACCCAGATTGTTGGGGGGCAATATGCTGAACTCTGTAAACCGCTTAGAGAGGGCTGTAAAGCACTGTGAAGCGGTATATAAGTAAAGTGCTATTGCTAACTATGAGAGGACAGGGAGCCTAATGGGCTATTGTTCATGAGGTAGCAACACTCATGACTTAGCAACTGAACAACAACATCATTCAATTCTCATAACCCCCAAAGATTTAATGACAATAAGGAAACTGAGTTGTGGACAGACTAAAAATGTCATGAATTCGGGAAGCTCTTTTGAAGTTTTGACTACTTCTCCTGCGATTTCCTTGGATTGTTGTGACTTGCTACAAGTAAGCTTGTACAATGAAGGTTGTGCCAACCCTAAAACTTTAGCATATTCTCACTCCAGACATTGATGAAATATCCCATCCTAGGCAAAGTCATACATCCCATTAACATTTATAACTGATGTACTAATCGCAAGGGGAAACCTAGCATGAAATAGAAGCATATTGCGTTTTGAGAATGGAGGTTCGTCCTCTTGAGCTTGTGGGTTGGTTTCCAATCGTTTCGTTACCAGAGTGGGTAACATCTTCAGTGGAGTTTAGGGGATTTCAGTGTTGGTGTTCTTTGTGTGGTCAGTAGGTCTTGTGATCAGGTGATGTCAGGTGAGGGTCTAGTGATGGGACTTGTGATGGGTCAGGTATGGGTGAGAGTCTTGAAATGTGTCTTGTGAGGGATCAGGTGTGGGTCATGTCAAGTGAGGGTTTTGTGAGGGTTCTTGTGATAGGAGAGGTGTGGGTCACATCAGCTGATGTTCTAGTGATGGGTCAGGTGAGAGTCTTGTGATGAGGAGGCCACATCAGGTGTATTGTATATGTTATATACATCATATTGTATTTAGTGGTGTGGTGGCCTAGAGGTGGAGCTCTCACCTCACAATCAGGAGGCTGTGAGTTCAATCCTAGATAGAGGCAGATATTTCTCTCTCTGGGCACAATGTGAATATATCTGCTGAACAAAACTCCGCATTGGCGACAGGAAGGGCATCCGGCCAGTAAACACTCAGCTCCATTTAGTTGCCCAAGACTCTACCCCACAAGGGATTATGAGGTCGTTAAAAAAAGATAATGATATTATATTTTAATTTTCTTTTTAATTTCCAATGCCTGGCTTTTAAGAAAGTCATGGAGTTCTTTTTTTTTAAAGACATGTTAGTACTGTCATCTTGAAAAATTTAGGAAAGTCCATTTTGACAAATCTATAGCGTCTCCATTTTTTCACAGCCCTTAAAACATATTAACATAAACACACCTGCAATCCATAAATCTTATAAAAAGACCATAAAGGAGAAAGACCTAGCTCTAAGCATCCCAAAGCAAAGACCTTTCTAAGGTTTCCAAATCAAACTATACTTTCTTTTGAGAAGGAAACTTACAGTTTGGTAAACATTCAAGTATGACTTCCTCCCTTTTCATTTTTCATTTCTTGAACATCAAAAAAACCCCTCCCTGAGGCATTGACTTACTGACCTCTTTGTTGCTCTTAAAGGTTAAAATTCCTACAACTTTCTAAGAAGCTATCTCCAGAAATTCACACTCACTGCTATTACTGTATATGGAGGGCAATGAACCGTGGGACTATTATTATTAACCAATTGAATTGCCCTCTTGCCAAAGATAATGGATGAAAGTTGTCACATGAGTTAAGACCGGGATTAAAAATGAACCTCTTTGTCAACTGGTTTAATTCTCGGTCAGAGCCGTTCTTGAAAGTCATTGCATTATAGATGGAGTTGGGAGTTTGCCAACTAGACCAAGATGGCTCAATTAACATAACTAGTTTGCAAGTCTTGGCATTGGATCCAAGAAAGATGAATGGAAAGGAAAGCACCATTAGCGTCAGTCTGCAAAAACTTGCCACAGGCACTGTTGAGACAGTATGATGCATATCGAATACGCAGAGCACAGGGCTGTCCTTATTTTTTCCATTTTCAGAAACAGAAAAACATTTCCTGATTTATTTCCTCTTCTAACATAAAATTGCGAATTTATAGCAAAGCACTGTTGCTCTTTAATGAAAGCGATGATAAATTTTCCCCAGGTTTCAAGCAGAATTATTTCCCAATCCTATCTTGTAGACTTCTTGAAGAAGTATCAATATTTGCACGTTCTCTGCCATTGTGTTCATTTTTATGTTCTTAAATCTGTTAAAAATAATTAGATTTATCACAATTAAATTGTTTGGGATCTGCCTGCAATCTTTTGTGACATCAGTCTCTAAGATGGAGCTTAGAGTACGTAGGGTAACCCTATTTGAGGATGCTGAGAAGATCTTTGGAGCAGAGGTCGGTCTCAGCAGGTTCTGACCAGTTCTGGAGAACCGGTAGCAGAAATTTTGAGTAGTGCGGAGAACCGGTAAATACCACCTCTGACTGGTCCCGTCCCCATCTATTCTCTGCCTCCCGAGTCCCAGATGATCGGGAGGGAATGGGGATTTTGCAGTATGCTTCCCCTGGAGTGGGGAAGGAATGGGGATTTTGCAGTATCCTTCACCTGGAGTGGGGAGTAAATGGGGATTTTGCCATATCCTTCCCCTGGAGCGGGGAGGGAATGGAGATTTTGCAGTATCCATTCCCTGGAGCAGATCAGTATAGAGCCGGAAGGGACCTTGGAGGTCTTCTCTATTTATTGATTTGCATCCCGCCTTTATTATTTTTTCCGAATTAACTCCAACACGCCTTCCTCTTCTTGTTTTCCTCACAACAACAATCCCTGTGATGTGAGTTGGGCTGAGAGAGGGGGGGACTGGCCCAAGGTCACCAAGCTGGCTTTCATGTGGACTTAGAATTCACAGTCTCCCAATTTCTACTCTGGCGCCTTTGCCATTAGACCAAACTGGCTCTCATAGTCTCCTCAATGGAGTATATAGGACAGTGATGGCAAACCTATGGCATGTGTGCTAGAAGTGGCACACAGAGCCATCTCTCTGCGCATGCCAGCCGTCGCCCGTTGCTCTTCCGGATTCCGGAGTGCATATGAGTGACAGCCAGCTGGTCTTTGCGTGCGTGGGAGTGCTGGAAACTGGAAGAGCAGCTCCCTGGCACACATGCGCATGCCGGGAAGCTGAGCTTCTGGTTTCTGGTGCGCGCATGCGTGCCGGCCATCTGGTTTTCGTGTGTGCATGTGCACCAGAAACCGGAAGACCAGGTGACTGGCACGCAAGCACACTCCAGAAACAGGAAGCTCAGTTTCCCGGCAAGCGCATGTGCGCTGTGGAGCTACACTTCCGGTTTCCGGGGCTTCCCCCCACCTCTGTGTGCGCTCCCGTTTCAGCACTCGGTGATCGGTATCATTAATACTGATATAAGACATTAAAGAATAGTCCAGGGAGAAATGGCAACTGGCTACATCTGTAAAACATAGACTGTGCTGTATATATTTATTTTATTTATTTATTAATCGAATTTATATGCCCACCCATCTTATGGAGGGTGACTCCAGACAGCACATAACAACGGTAGCTCTACTGTTAATTTTCTACCTGAAAATGGTATTTTGATTTTTTAAAAATCCAACAAAATTCAGAGTTTTCTTCCCTGTCATGCGTATCAGTTTGCTTATAAAGAACATTTAATGTTTGGTCCATCTGGGAGTTTAGACGCGACCAATAAATTAATGAAGTCCCTTGGAAATGATGTTCTTTTGTTAGAAGTAGGTGGGAATTCTTTGTCTCATTCCTCGTGGCGGGTATTATTTCTGTACGGCATCCCGAACAAAGCAGCTCATTAAATATTGGCAGGATTTGCTAGCAGCAAGGTATATATGCAAGGTCATATTAAGAATTTATCTGATGTTTAATAAAGATTAGTTGTTCGGTGCCGCAGGACCCCTCTGGCTTTATTAAGATGTGAAAAGCTTTGCATATATTTGTCAGTAACAAGCTGTTGTTTGTTTCAGGGCATGTATTCACTTTTGGTATGAGTCCAGTGCAAAAACAGCGTGCTGTGTGCGTGGGAAATTTCATTTGAGTTCTTGCTCCGAATTGATTAAAAAAAAAAACACACACACACCCAAGATCAGTAGTGGGTTCTAAAACCGTTGCTACCGGCTCAAACGCGCGCACGACGCTTCTGCGCATGCGCAGAAGCATCCCAGGTGGGTGGGCGGAGCCTCCTGCCGCTGGCGCTACTGGTTCTCAGAACCGGGCTGAACCGGGAGCTACCCACCGCTGGCCAAGATGGATTCTTCCCTAAAGTTTTCTTTCGCGCTGATATCTTATTGTCTCTTGCACTCAGGAGCAAGACGGGATTCAAGCTGTTTTTTACATTTTCTTCAGATTCACACAACAAAAATCTTCAAACAAAGACCTATTGTTTTAAGATGAAGCTCTCCGATACAGAAAAGTGAATTGCTAGATCTATAGAATGGTACATGAGGTCGTTGTAAAATGCGATAATATTTGAAAACAGCCGATATGCGTCTTTGGCAGTAATGCAAATACATCTCAAACAACAGCCACATGATCAGTGTAGGTATTGCCAGGGTGGAATGATGGATAATAATAACTTATTTAGCTTGTATGCCACATGACTCTCAATACCCTAGCGAAAAGAAGGACTAAGGGTGACACGATAGCAGTCTTCCAATATTTGAGGGGCTGCCACAGAGAAGAGGGGGTCAAGCTATTCTCCAAAGCACCCGAAGGCCAGACAAGGAATAATGGATGGAAACTCATCAAGGAGAGAAGCAACCTAGAAATAAGGAGACATTTCCTGATAGTCAGAACAATAAACCAGTGGAACTACTTGCCTCCAGAAGTTGTGAATGCTCCAACACTGGAGGTTTTTAAGAAGAGATTGCACAACCATTGGTCTGAAATGGTATAGGGTTTCCTGCTTAAGCAGGGGGTTGGATTGGAAGACCTCCAAGGTCCTTTCCAACTCTGTTATTCTGTTAACAACCCATGGCGCATGACAATAATCAAATTATAATAAAATTGGTAAAAATTAAAATGGGTATCATTTTGCCCTTGTACAAAGTAACATTTGGCTACATCAGATACAGATGCTGTACTTTCTCGTACAACCGTGTAAAGGGCACACGTCAGTGGCAGGGATGGTGTGAAGGTGTTGACTGAACAAGCTTTCAGTTTTCCTTTGATTGCATTTCTAGCTCAAGTCAAAATGTTAATGCCACAGATGAGAAGCCTCATTACCCCAGGTAATCTCAGAGTACTAACTCTGTTGGATGAGTCCAGAACTTGCTCTCTCATTTTGGTCAAATGGTAACTGATTGGAGGCAGAAAGATCACACATCTATGCTGGCTGGTAGAACATCAATGCTTGTATTAGACACCATGGGATCTGGATTTCCTAAAGTTCCTTCAAGGGGACTCCTTCCTTCCTTCCTTCCTTCCTTCCTCCCTCCCTCCCTCCCTCCCTCCCTTTCTTACTGCACTATGGAGCAGTAGATAAATGTAAGTGCTATTGCCCTTCCTTCCTTCCTTCCTTCCTTCCTTCCTTCCTTCCTTCCTTCCTTCCTTCCTTCCTTCCTTCCTTCTTTCCTTCCTTCCATCCTTCCTTCCTTCTTTCCTTCTTTCTTTCCTTCCTTCCTTCCTCCTTCCCTCCCTAACTCACTCCCTCCCTCCCTCTCTCCTTTTCGTACTGCACTATGGAGCGGTTGATAAATGTAAGTGCTATTGCCCTTCCATCCTTCCTTCCTTCCTTCCTTCTTTCCTTCCTTCTTTCCTTCCTTCCTGACTTCGGGAGACTGCAACCATCATAAATACAAATCAGTTGCCAAGCATCTGAATTTTGATCAGGTGACCAAGGGGATGCTGCAACTGTTGTGTGAAAAATGGTCATAAGTCACTTTTTCCAGTGCTGTGGTAGCTCTGAATGGTCACTAAACAAACTGTTGCAAATTGAGGACTACCTGCATTGTTTGATCAATACACTGTAGTAATTTGTCACATAAAGTAGATCAATGTTGGGATTGTCCGCCTATGGCAGAGACACTCCATTGCCCCTTTTGTAGGTCTCTTTTCAAAACCTCAGTGTTGTGGTCTGTCGGCCACTGGCCTCTCCAGCTGCCAAATCAGAGGAGGAGGAGGAGGAGGAGGAGGAGGAGGAGGAGGAGGAGGAGGAGGAGGAGGAGGAGGAGGAGGAGGAGGCGTGGGAGTCAGAACTCCAAGGGGGAAGAGGGAATGGGGCTGTCAGAGAGAGAGAGAGAGAGAGAGAGAGAGAGGCGGAGCCTGGGCCATCCGTCAGCCCTCAGATGGAGAGTCAACAGCCCCCAGGTCTGCAGGTGGCTGATGAGGAAGAGGAGGAACAGCTGGGTCCAGTGCCTGACGTGCGGATGCGCAGAATGCAGAGGAGAGGAGAGCAGTGGAAATCTATGGGCCGGTCCTTGGGACGGAAGAGCCACCGCTGCTAGCGAAGCCCCACCCTAGCTCTGGGGATAAAAGGCAGGGGGCCGAGATGAATAGATGTGGCAGACAACTATTCATCTCCCTGCCAGACAGACTTGTTAGACTGCGGTGAGAGAGAAACTTTTTGCCAGGGCTGCTGGCACTCCTAATGAAAAAATCATGGATTTAACTACAGAGGGTTTGTCATATTTGGGGAGCTGCATCGGAACTCTCAGTTGAGATTTTCCAGTGAATCTGTGAAGCCTCTCAACGGTGCCCATGAACATAAGCCTCTCCACATTTCCCATTTACGCACACTGGGAACTGGCAGACGTCCTATCCTGCCAAGTGGGAAAATTGCCTCCATTCCTACATGCTAAACGCTTCCGAAACAACTCCAAGACCAAAAAAAAAAAACCCCAACAACCAACCTATAAATTATACAGCTCTCCCATGTGCCTGTCCCATGTGCTTCCCATCTGCCATGGCGTCAGCAAATTGAGCATATAATTCAAGCTCCTTGGGAAAGGGGAGCAGATACCAGCAGATTCCAAAAGGTAAAGAAACAAGGGAGTTTAAAAGCAGACCAAATTCAACGTGCCTCCTCCGATTCGAAGAAGAACGGGGAGAAAAGCACCCCACCAAAACCAAGATATGTTTAGGTATAGAATTTTTTATTGGCCAAATGTGATTGGACTCACAAGGAATTTGTCTTCAGTGCATAAGCTCTCAGTGTACATCAGTGGTTCCCAACCTGTGGTACGTGTACCACTAGTGGTACGCGAGGGCCTTCCAGGTGGTACGCGAACACTTTCGGGGTCATGAACGATTTTTAGTTAGTTATTTTTTACTTCACAAAAATGTTTACTGCCTAACACAAGATAATCTGGCAACGATTTGCAACTGTTGCCACACGCCACCCACCTGGTCCCAGCGGCCCGAGAATCCAGTTGCTGGATGCGCGGGGCCAAAAAAGGAACGGTACAATTATGGAAATTTAGTTTCTCTCGAACCAGGTGGTATGCGGCGACTGTACGGGACCTCCAAGTGGTACTCGATCACAAAAAGGTTGGGAACCACTGGTGTACATCAAAGGTATCAGTGATAAATCATGATCATAGTCATTATAAAAATCGTACATTCATCATGAATCCTAAGATACAACACTTAGTGATAGTCATAGGATACTAAATCAGCAATCAACAAAAATTATACTAGGAAACTAAATAAAACAATATAAATTGCAAAGATACAAGCCACAAAGTTATAGTCATAAGTAGAAAAGGAGATAAGAAGGAAGAGAAGAATAATAGTAATACAGTCTTAGTAAATAGTTTGACAGTGTTGATGGGATTAGTTGTTTAGCAGAGTGATGGCATTGAGGGAGGGGAAACTGTCCTTGTGTCTAGTTGTTCTGGGGTGCAATGCTCTATAATGTCATTTTGAGGGTAGAAGTTGAAACAGTTTATGTGAGGGGTCTGTAGATATTTTCACGGCCCTCTTTTTGACTCGTGCAGTATACAGGTCCTCAATGGAAGGCAGGTTGGCAGTAATTGTTTTTTCTGCAGTTCTGATTAGGCTCTGAAGTCTGTGTCTGTCTTGTTAGGTTGCAGAACCGAACCAGACAGTTATAGAGGTGCAGATGACAGACTCAATGATTCCTCTGTAGAACTGGATCAGCAGCTCCTTGGGCAGTTTGAGCTTCCTGAGTTGGCGCAGAAAGAACATTCTTTGTTGTGCTTTTTTGATGGCGTTTTTGATGTTATGAGTGCACCTCTACTACAATAATAGAAAAACCATTTTGACTGACAGTGATTTGCATTCACTGCTCACAATTAAGCAGTGGAACAGGTTGCCTTTGGAAGTTGTGGGTGCTCCATCACTGGAGGCTTTTAAGAAGAGACTGGACACCCATTTGTCCAGAATAATATAATCAAACAGGGGGTTGGACTGGAAGACCTCCAAGGTCTCTTCCAACTCTGTTATTCTATAACACCATGCTGTCTAAGCAGTTTCGAAGTCCACGATACAGGTAGCCCCTTGACTTACAACAGTTTATTTAGTGACTGTTCGAACTTACAACGGTTTTGAAAAAAGTTACCTAGGACCATTTTTCACATTTATGACCATTGCCGGTCACGTGATCAAAATTCAGATAACAGAATAACAGAGTTGGAAAGGACCTTGGAGGTCTTCTAGTCCAACCCCCTGCTTAGGCAGGAAACCCTACACCACTTCAGACAAATGGTTATCCAACATCTTCTTAAAAACTTCCAGTGTTGGAGCATTCACAACTTCTGGAGGCAAGTTGTTCCACTGATTAATTGTTCTAACTGTCAGGAAATTTCTCCTTAGTTCTAAGTTGCTTCTCTCCTTGATTAGTTTCCACTCATTGCTTCTTGTCCTGCCCTCAGGTGCTTTGGAGAATAGTTTGACTCCCTCTTCTTTGTGGCAGCCCCTGAGATATTGGAAGACTGCTATCATGTCTCCCCTGGTCCTTCTTTTCATTAAACTAAACAAAACCCAGTTACTGCAACTGTTCTTCATCTGTTTTAGCCTCCAGTCCCCTGATCATCTTTGTTGCTCTTCTCTGCACTCTTTCTAGAGTCTCAACATCCTTTTTGCATCGTGGCGACCAAAACTGAATGCAGTATTCCAAGTGTGGCCTTACCAAGGCATTATAAATTGGTATTAACACTTCACATGATCTTGATTCTATCCCTCTGTTTATGCAGCCTAGAACTGTGTTGGATTTTTTGGCAGCTGCTGCACACTGCTGGCTCATATTTAAATGGTTGTCCACTAGGACTCCAAGATCCCTCTCACAGTTACTACATATTTAAATGGTTGTCCACTAGGACTCCAAGATCCCTCTCACAGTTACTACTGTTGAGCAAGGTACCACATATACTGTACCTGTGCATTTTGTTTTTCTTGCCTAAATGTAGAACCTTACTTTTTTCACCATTGAATTTCATTTTGTGAGATATAGCACCCAATGTTCAAGTCTGTCAAGATCCTTCTGTATCTTAAGCCTCTCTTCCGGAGTGTTGGCTATTCCTGCTAGCTTGGTGTCGTCTACAAATTTGATGAGTTCCCCATCTATCCCCTCATCCAAATCATTGATGAAGATGTTGAAGAGTACTGGGCCTAAAACAGAGCCTTGGGGTACTCCACTGCATACCTCCCTCCATGTAGATGCAGTTCCATTGAGGACTACACGTTGAGTGCAGTTGGTCAGCCATTTATGAATCAATCTGGTGGTGATGCTGTCTAACCCACATTTTTCTATTTTATCTAGTAGTAGGTTATGGTCTACTTTATCCAATGCCTTACTGAAGTCCAAGTAAATTATATCGACAGCGTTCCTTTGGTCCACTAATTTTGTCACTTTGTCAAATAATGCAATAAGATTAGTCTGGCATGATCTGTTTTTTGACAAACCCATGTTGGCTTTTGGTTATTACTTTGTTTGCTTCTAGATGTTCGCTGATTCGTTGCTTGATTATCTTTGCCAGAATCTTCCCTGGTATTGAGATGCTTGGCAACTGGTTCCTATTTATGACGGTTGCCATGTCTCAGAGTCACATGATCCCCTTTTGTGACCTTCTGACAAGAAAAGTCAAGGGGGAAGCCAGATTTCACTTAAGAACCGTGTTACTAACTTTGCAACTGCAGTGATTCACTTAACAACTGTGGCAGGAAAGGTTGTAAAATGGGGCAAAACATACTTAACAACTATCACTTAGCAACAGAAATTTTGGGCTCAATTGTGTGGTATATATAGTACAGTACACATACTGTATAGTATGCAATGCAGTTTCTGGGAGCAATCATTTCAAGGTGGAATCTGCAATGATGGCCTTGTTTTAAATCTCTGTTTCCTTACCTCACCTTGGTGAGATAAGGAAGCAGGTTTGGTGACACTGCCCCAAATATTGCTGAATCATAGCCATTACTAACTCTGGCCATCAAAAGCAAAAGTGAAGGTGCCAGAAATCACAATCCGACAACTTTATTTTCTGTCAAAGACCTTGGAGTACTCATATCCAACGACCTAAGTGCTAGAGCCCATTGTAACAACATTGCCAAAAAGGCACTAAGAGTTGTCAACCTAATCTTGCGTAGCTTCTTCTCTGGCAATATTACTCTGCTAACCAGAGCATACAAAACATTTGCTAGACCAATTCTCGAATACAGCTCACCTATCTGGAACCCGCACTACATATCGGACATAAATACAATTGAGAGAGTCCAGAAATACTTCACAAGAAGAGTCCTCCACTCTTCTACTCGCAACAGAATTCCTTATTCCACCAGACTTGAAATTTTAGGCTTAGACAACTTAGAGCTACGTCGCCTTTGATCTGATCTAAATGTAGTTCATAAAATCATCTGCAATGATGTCCTATCTGTCAATGAATATTTCAGCTTCAACTGCAACAGTACAAGAGCACACAATAGATTCAAACTCAATGTAAACCGCTCGAAACTCGACTGCAGAAAATACAACTTCAGCAACAGAGTAATCAATGGCTGGAATGCACTACCTAACTCTGTGGTTTCTTCCCCAAACCCCAAAAACTTTAACCTTAGACTGTCTACAGTTGACCTCTCCTCATTTCTAAGAGGTCTGTAAGGGACGTGCATAAGCGCACCACTGTGCCTACCGTCCCTGTCCTTCTGTCCTATTGTCTAATTTTTACCTATACCTACTTTGCTTTTGTTTATGTTTATATCATACCTGTTATCTTGTACACGTGTTGACAAAATAAAATAAAATAAATAAATAAATAAATAAATAAATAAACTTCAAGAGAAATGCATTGTTGATTCTAGTCTTAAGCGTGATTTGACTCAACATTTTCCATTTTATTCTCAAGCATCAATTCCACTCTTAAAGCAAAAAAAAAAAAAATGCTTGTCCAGGAAACCCAAATTCTGAGCAAACAAATTGTCTACTCGTACTAATTATATAAGTTTGCGTAAGACATTTGGCTAGTCTTGGTCACCAAGGAGACCAAAACGAAACTCCATATGGCACCAAAAATCTCATTGGAAACTCCTTATTCAGCATTTCTGCACACAATGAACAAATCTGGCACTTATTGTGAGCTCCCCTAGACTTTCAGATCATCCTTGATGGATTGTTCTTATTTTTACAAGTTTTACTCGGAATTGCAAGACCATATCTACCCTGTTTACGTATGTATGATTGAGTTTGTTTATAAATATATAGGGAAACACATTTCCTTTAGAGGAAAAAATAAAAAGGGGCAGATAAATTTTCTATGGAGATTCTCAATCATCCACGTCCTGGTTGTCTCAAAGGTGCTTTTTCAAGAGGCAACTGGGCTTTCTTGTTTTTCTTTGAAGACATTTTGCTTCTCATCCAAGAAGCTTCTGAAAATGACCCACCATCCAGTCAGAGCTGAAGAAGCTTCTTGGATGAGAAATAAAATGTCTTCAAAGAAAAACAAGAAAGTCCAGTTGCCTCTTGAAAAAATCACCTTTGGGGCAGATAGAATTATTATTTTTTCTTTATTTTTATTTTTTGTCTTCTCCATTCTATAAAACTACTACTTCAACTAGTAGGCTTATTCACAAGTCTTAGAGGAAGGACTTTGTCCAAAACTCCTTTTTTTCAAATATCCAAATGTAACACAACCTGGTTGCTGTCGTTTCTATCCATGCTTTAAAACAATATCTTCGCTCTGTGCTTCTATTTCTGTCCCAGCATAATGGGCAATGAATGAAAAGGGAATGTCACGCAATGATTATTGCCTGTTATATGTATATGCAGGGAGCTGCATCCCTATCTAATATAATGGTTTATTCCTGAGCACGTGAGTGATATGTTCCTAGTACGCATGTGTACATTCCATTCTCTCCGTCCATTCCTTCTGTTCCTAGCTTCTGTGGAAGCAAGACGTGTTTTTATATCAAAGATGTAATTAATGAGGATTTATTTGTTTTTGTACCGAAATAAATATTTTTACTTAGAACTTTAAACTGCGGTTTCATTTCTAATGTCAGAGTTCCAGGAAAAGATCTATTTTCGCCTCTAATGAGAGTTATTCTCATCCTGACAGGGAACCATAGATGGTTGGTCAAAATGATGTAGGGGAAGTTGTGGCAGAACCTGATGGTGGAGTTAAGAGAGGGATCAGCTTAAAATCTCTACATAGCCACAAGCAAACGAAAGCCAACTTTCCCTGTATTCTGTGGACCGTGGCCCTAACTCTTTGTCAACAGTTAATTAATTGCTAACTGTTAGTTGAGAAGATTCCTGTCCGTAGGCTTTTAGCAATGAAGCAGTTTAATTGGACCTTCACATGAGGACCTGTTGTGACAGATGGGCCCTTGGCTTTGGTCAGGGATAGACAAACAGTGAAAAGACTCATTTTCAACCTGATTAAAATTCTGGAGGCCGTAGTTTAAATGACTGCTTAGAAGCAAGTACCAGTCAAAAGACTCAACATTTTATCTGTTTAGAGAAGGACAGTTAGAAAAAAAAACACAGAGAAGTGTCTGCCTTCACGTATATTGATTGCTAGACAAGAAACAGCTTAGTTGCTAGAATTTTTGCAAGCTCCATCCTTTCCTTTTTCATTTTCCCCCCGCAAAGAGACACTGTGAGAATCCTGCATTCTAAGCACTCTAAACTCTGGTTTGACAAAGACTGCACTCCAGCCAAGATGGAGAATTTCAGCCTAAAGAAATGCCTAATTCTGTAACGATTCCCCTTCTCAGATTTTTTTTTTTTTTGCTCATTAAAAAATGGCTACAAAAAGCTTTTGAGGGAGAAAGGGCATCGTTATTTATCAGCGAATCGGGTTAAGTTCCAACAAGCAGTGACAAATAAAAGTAATTATCTCTTTTGGCATTTTATTCCTTGACCCTCCGCAAAATCTAGTTTTAGTGCCAAGTAACCAAATCCTCTTTAAAGTCCTGAATAGAATCTTTCCTGATTTATTCAATGCTTCATGGTACTTTTTGTTGATGACTCACTTTTCTTTTGATCATTTCCTGACTGGTCCTTAGTTCTGCAATAAGGAATGCAAAAAATAATAATAACAATAATTTATTGGCGAAGAACGGTGAAAATCCTACTGAACACAGGATTTTGCCAGAAGTACTGAAAAATAAATCAGTGGAGAAGAAGAGAGAGGAGGAGAGGGAAAGGGAGGAGAGGGAAGGAGAGAGGGGAGAGGAGAAAGGAGAGAGGAAAGGAGAGGGAAGTGGAGGAGAGGAGAGGAGAAGGAAAGAGGGAAGGAGAAGGAAATGGAGGGGAGAAGGGAAGGGAGGGAAGGAGAAGGAAAGAGACGGAAAGAGATGGACTGTCGTAAAATTGGGTGAAATATGGTGTATATGAGAAAGAAAAACAGACGGGTAATTTTTTTTCCTTTGACGGTTATATAATCGATACCATAATGGAAGGCAACATATGTTATAATATGATGGATGTTATCACATATTTGTTTATATGTTACTGCATATATAAATATATGTAATGTATTTTTGCTGATAATGAAAATGAAGGGATACTAGTATAGATCTATTTCAAGCTATTTAGCTTTCATCAGCTAGCCATACCCTTACTGGGATTTGAACCTGGGCAGCCTGCTTTGTAAGGCAGTACCTTTAATCTCTAAGCCACAGGCTCTCCTCCTATATCAGCTTGTACCAGGGAAGGGTTATATGTTTTTTTTTCTGTCGAGTCACCCTGGTATACCCAAATATGGGAAGGAGCATACTGCTTCCTGAGTGTGTGTGTGTGTGTGTGTGTGTGTGTGTGTGTATGTGTGTATGTATGCATGCATACATACATACATACATACATACATACATACATACATGAGTATAATGATGACAACGATGTTTGTACGTTCATATGTTAACACCTTGGACACCTAGATAGCACACTGCTCAACATAGAAAAGAAATGTATAATATAAAACAATAAAAAATATTTCAAAAAAATCCTGATTTCTTTCTTGTTTGCTGCTGTTAAGAATTTTTTTATTTTATGTTTTATTGCCTCCTAATGAATGACTTCCTTCTAGCACTTTTCCAACACAGGAGAAAGAAATAAAACACACATCCATAGTTAGAGTTCATTGATTAGAAAGCTGCACTAAGGAGTTGTGTTAGTTGAGAACCCAGTTGTGAAGTCCTTATGCAATGAACTTTGTGCAAATCATTTGGGAGTCTGATGGTGGATGAAGCAAATCTGGGGCGGAGTGAAAAGAGACATCAGCTTAGAATCCCTACATAGCCACAAGTGAACTTAGTCCAATCCCCCCTTGAATGCTGCTGACACTTAACTAACTCTAAGCAGGTGCTAATCCTTGGTTGAGAAGATTCCTGTGCATAGACTGTTTAGCAATAAATCAGTTTAATTGGACCTGCACATGTGGACCTGGTCTTTCAGTTTTTCATGATCTTCTGCTCTTTGCTGCACATAACCAATGCGATTTTTCTTTCCTTTCTTTTTCTCAAAACAGGCACTACAAGGCCTCATAAGGAGGGGGAAGTCCCTGGTGTGGATTATATTTTCATCACTGTTGAAGATTTTATGGAACTAGAGAAAAGTGGTGCTCTTCTAGAAAGTGGAACCTATGAAGGTAAGTGCAAAGCCTACCTTGAAGCTCTGTGATGTTTCTCCTGTATTCGAGATTTGCATTAGGACATCACATTCGAATCCGTCACAATATGTGTTTCCTTACATTTAGAAGAGAGGGCAGTTTTGGCAATTTATTTCCTCAGTAAAGAGTGAAACACAGATGATGATGATGATGATGATGATGATGATGATGATGATGATGATGATGATGATGATGATGATGATGGAGGAGGTGGAAAAGAGGAGGAGGAGGAGGAGGAGGAGATGGTGATGATGATGAAGGAGAGATGCTGATGAGAAGAAGAAGAAGAAGAAGAAGAAGAAGAAGAAGAAGAAGAAGAAGAAGAAGAAGAAGAAGAGGAGGAGGAGGAGGAGGAGGAGGAGGAGGAGGAGGAGGAGGAGGAGGAGGAGGAGGAGGAGGAGGAGATGAAGAACGAGATGAAGAACGAGATGAAGAAGAGATGCTCAGGAGGAGGAGGAGATGATGATGATGATGATGATGATGATGATGATGATGATGATGATGGAGGAGGTGGAAAAGAGGAGGAGGAGGAGGAGATGGTGGTGATGATGGAGAGATGCTGATGAGAAGAAGGAGAAGAAGAAGGAGAAAGAGGAGAAGAAGAAGAAAGAAGAAGAAGAGGAGGAGGAGGAGGAGGAGGAGGAGGAGGAGGAGGAGATGAAGAACGAGATGAAGAAGAGATGCTCAGGAGGAGGAGGAGATGATGATGATGATGATGATGATGATGATGATGATGATGATGATGATGATGGAGGAGGTGGAAAAGAGGAGGAGGAGGAGGAGATGGTGATGATGATGGAGAGATGCTGATGAGAAGAAGGAGAAGAAGAAGGAGAAAGAGGAGAAGAAGAAGAAAGAAGAAGAAGAAGAAGAAGAAGAAGAAGAAGAAGAAGAAGAAGAAGAAGAAGAAGAGGAGGAAGAGGAGGAGGAGGAGGAGGAGGAGGAGGAGGAGGGGGAGGAGGAGGAGGAGGAGGAAGAGGAGATGATGATGATGATGATGATGATGATGATGATGATGATGATGATGATGATGATGATATTCAGTCATGGATGAATGAAGAGTGAATCATTCTTGGAGATCATATGGCCCAGGTCACTCCACATCTCTACACCTTCCAATCTTGCACTGCTTTTTCTTATTCTTGGTGGTGTCAGCTTTGATGGTGTCCATCTACCATGTTCTTTGATGGCCTGGTATTCCTTTTACCATTAACTTCCAAACATAATTGCTTTCTCCAATGAGAAACACAAATAGCCACATGCAATTAAAATCCTCCATCACAGAGCTTAATAAGAAGAATGAATAGTGAGAGTAATTCATCCACCACTTGGCAAAGTTACGGTATCAAGTGAACCCCTTCATGATCTGTACTGAATTGAAATTAGTTTCAAGCGGAAATACTTTTGTATAATGAACTAGATTCCTTATTCAGCAGAGTCTCCTCGACAGAGGTTCTAATGGATGGACATGTCAACCTCACAATGCGCTCATACGCATCTTCTCCCCAGTTATTAATTGTCTCACACAAATTAATGTACTTCAAAAGCCCATTCAGCACTTTTAAATTAAGGGAAGAAGAGTGCTTCAACATGTTCCGTTCCCCCCCCCGCAAACTGAATGAAAAATAGAACAAAAAAAATCCTACCACCTAAGATATGGGGTATAGATTGGGAAGAAAATGTCAGTGATACGTAGATTTAAAAATACCAGCTTAATAGATGTTCAGCAGGCAGTTTTCTGATTGTTGATCCATCTCTTCAACCTTATTCAAAATCATTAAGAAAAGTAGAATTTGTGAGATATTAGTATATCATGCTACACTGGAATCGGAGTAGAATTAGACATAAAACCTTCAGAATTAGTTAGAAATCAGTATTGCTGCTAAGAAAATAATACTTAAACATATTCACCGTATGGTGTTGGAACAATTAATGTTTTATAAAGGAAGATCCCTTTGGACAAACCAATTTTTGCATGAACATCATCTGGGATTTTCTTAATTGCTGATTCCTGCATCATAAACAGTAGAAAAAACAATTGCTACCAACCTGCCTTCTATTGAGGACCTGTATACTGCACGAGTCAAAAAGAGGGCCGTGAAAATGTTTACTGACCCCTCATCCTGGACATAAATTGCTTCAACTCCTACCCTCAAAACGATGCTATAGAGCACTGCACACAAAGACAACTAGACACAAGGACAGTTTTTTCCTGATCACTTGTCCCTGCAACAGTCATAAGTACATGCCAGTTGCCAAGCCTCTGCATTTTCATCATGTGACCGTGAGGATGCTGTGATGCTCATAAGCGTGAGAACCGGTTGTAAATCACTTCTTTCAGTGCTGTTGTAGCTTTGAACGGTCACTAAATGAAGTCTTCTGTAAGTAGAAGCCTACCTCGGTATGGTAGCCTAATGGATGGATGGACAGACAGAGATAATACATGAATAGATAGATGTAAGAATAGATAATGTAATGTTGGATGGATGGAGATGGATGGATGGATGGATGGACGAATGGATGGACAGACAGACAGACAGACGGATGGACATAGATAATACATGAATAGATGGATGGAAGAATAATTAATGTAAGGTTGGATGGATGGATATGGATGGATGGATGGATGGATATGGATGGATGGATGGATGGATGGATGGATGGATGGATATGGATGGATGGATGGATGGATGGATAATGGATGGATGGATGGATAAGGCAGAATGATATGTGTGTATATATCTGTACACACACACATGTACACACACATATAATATTACATGGCAGTCTTAACGAAAATAATTTGGTAAAAATTAATAATAGTGGCAAACTATTTGGAACCTTGACAAATAGAATAAGAGCTTCAATTTGAGACTGATGCTTTGCTTCCAGAAGCTGGGATGAAAGACGATGGTCATAGAAAAATTAGTAAACAAACAGAATAATTAATCCCTTCCGCCTACAGTTACCTACAGCAAATTATCTATTTTTCAAAAACACCTGAGGAATATAAACAGCTTCTAATTAATGTTATACTCAATCCTTGTGTACTGTGTAGCTTTGCCCTTAAATCCTTGGAAGATGAACAAGTTAAAAACCGAGGTCTATAAATAGCCCGTCTGCTCTCTTCTTTGAAGCAAAAAGCTCTACACAAACTTCAGCGCTGGCTGCGTTTCTGTGACAGAGTAAACCGTTCTGTACCAGTTGAAGATAATATGGAAAAGTAGAGTCCTTTGCAGCAATTCAATCTCAGGGTAATCAGGTCATGGGTGATGGTCACAAGGACATCCTGCTCCATCATCATCATCATCATCATCATCATCATCATCATCATCATCATCATCATCATCATCATCTAAGTTTAAGGGCTACTGCTATTGCTCAGTGCAATGACGCGTAACAAAGGGGAAAGACTTCAATCCTGCAGTTGTGGCCACCATGTTGATTTTATAGTAATGTATAGGCATGGGTCTAGTGTATCCAAGGAGCCATCTCACCCCAATGGGATTAACCCACCCCACTCACAACCAATGGAAGAGGCCTGCCTCTGATCCCATTTGTTAAGGAATTCCAGCAGGCGGTTCAAGGGGAACATTTTCTGCTGTGGCCCCATCCCTATGGAACACTCTACCACTGGAGATAAGAACTGCTCCTACTCTTCTGGTCTTTTAGAAGGTTATTAAAACTTGGGTTGGGTGGGTTGATTTGGGGCACCAGGGGACACTCTCCCCTGGAGGTGGTTGATGGGGTAAAAAGACCTCATCCCCAAGCTATCCGTCCCTTAGTCCTTATTTTTTCTATAGTTTTAAGATCTTTCTTCCTTTCTTCCTTCCTTCCTTCCTTCCTTCCTTCCTTCCTTCCTTCCTTCCTTCCTTCCTTCCTTCCTTTCTTTCTTCTTTTCTTTCTTCCCTTCTTCCTTCCTTCCTTCCTTCCTTCTTTCCTTTCTTCCTTTCTTCCTTCCTTCTTTCCTTCTTTTCTTTCTTCCCTTCTTCCTTCCTTCCTTCCTTCCTTCCTTCTTTATTGCCCAAGTGTGATTGGACACAAAAGAAATTTGTCTCCGGTGCATAAGCTCTCAGTGTGCATACAAGCAACAAGTGATAAGTCATGCTCGTAATCATACAATGCAATCATCATAAAGCATAAGATACAACACTCAGTGATGGCCATAGGATGCTAAATAAGCAATCAACATAAATCATACTAGAATACTAAATAAACAGTCAATATGAATGATAAGATGCAAGCAGCAAAGTTACGGCATGAAGAAGCTAAGGAAATAGGTAATAAGAAAGATGAGAAGGATAATAGTAATACAGCCCTATTAGGTAGTTTTACAGTATTGTGGGAATTAGTTGTTTAGCAAAGTGATGGCATGGGGCAGGGGAAGAAATTATCTTTATGTCTAGTTGTTTTGGTGTCTAGTTGTGTTGGCTATAGTGTTGTCCCGAGGGAAGAAGCTGAAACAGTTTATGTCCAGGATGTGAGGGGTCTGTAGATATTTTCACAGCCCTCTTTCTGACTCGTGCAGTATACAGGGTGTAGTTTTGAATATTGTAATTATTTTTTTATTTGTCTTTTTATAATCTATATATATAAAAGCCAAATACCACTCATGCATCATGAAATCTCCAGAACCGTAAAGCCTACAAACTTGAAACTTGGCATGTATGTTCCTCTTGGCTTCAAGGTGCTCGCTAAGAAAGCATTTTTCGAAATGACCATCCGATCATTAGTATTTCTTAAATTATTATTAACATGCTCTGATGCTAAGGAGTTAGACGTTCTACTCCCCCTCCCCACCTGAAAAGAACCCTGTTCCAACTGACAGTTGCCTCGCATTCCGTTACCTCAGTTAAAACTGGCAGACGTCCACTCCTTCACTCAGAAGTGGTGTGGGCCAATGTATCAAGCCCGATCATAACTACTCATTAATTTTCAGGCTCTAATTGTCAATTTATCAAGCCCGATCACATAGTTTCGTAGCGAAGCATGGGTATCCAGCTACTAGTCTTTTATAAATCAATAGGTATCCCGAACCCCACCCTATGGACACCCCAGTCAGATTGCGATACAAGTCTTTTCAGTGCTAGGATAGGTTGACATGCAAAGATACAGGGACCAAACGGTTTAGCTGAAGATTGAAGGGTTTGTCAAGAGAAGGCACTTTGCCAGGAGTGCAGTCTGATTTTCAATTGCTTCTTGTGAAAGACACATCAGAGGTGTTTGAACACTTGAAGGATTTTCGCTCTAAGAAGCACTGTTTCTGGAAACAAATAGCTTGTAAGCCTGGACTATTTGTGGTTCGAGGTCTGGATGATGGGGACTTGATATTCTACTTCCTTTCGAACTGTACTCTGCTTTTTCCTTGGCCAATAATTTGAACGTTGCTTACATAATTTGAACTATTTCCTGCATCTGTTGTAACTCTCTTTAGGACAAATGTACTTTTCCCTTGGGCTCCTTGGTGCTGTCTGAGCTTGGTTGTTTTCTTGCAAGCGTTTCATTAGCAAATACAATTACCTAGCCCTGAAAATGCCTAGCCTTCATTACCCTAGCATGATGATGTCACCTACTTTGGTAATGAAACGTTTGCAAGAAAACAAACAAGCTCAGAGGACACCAAGGGCTATCTGCAGACGTGGTATTCTGCCGGTTCGGGCTGGTTCGGACCGGTTCGCCTGAACTGGTAGCGGAAATCGCGGGTGGGCCTGCCCACCCACCCTGGCTCTATTTCGTCCTTTTTAGGTATGTTTTTTTAAGGCCGGGTGCATGCGCAGAAGGATGTGTGCATGTGCGGAAGTGGTGCGAGCGAAGCAAGAGTGCGCACACGCTCACATTTGTGAACCGGTATAAAGGTAAGTGTTGAGATAAGAATTACTCTTATCAGAGGCGAAATGAATCTTTTCCTGGAACTCTGACATTGTCAAAATAAACCGCATTATAATTCTAATGAATAAGATATTTATTTCTTATCAAAAATAGTTAATTACATACTGGCTATATAAAAGAGATGTTGCTTCGTCATGAAGCAGAGAACAAAAAGAATGAAGGAATGTACACATGCGTACTAGGAACATAAATCACGTGCTCAGGAATAAACCATTATATTTGATAGGGATGCATCTCCCTGCATATACATGTAACAGGCAATACAAAATCACTGCGTGACATAAGTAAATATCACCCCTGGCTCTCTGCAATTGAGCCGCAGTTCAATACTGATTTTTAAGCATTCTCTCCCAGTTTTCTCTGCAATGCAGGCTCACTAAACATTTTTGA
Source organism: Diadophis punctatus similis (assembly GCA_023053685.1). Classification (NCBI taxonomy): domain Eukaryota; kingdom Metazoa; phylum Chordata; class Lepidosauria; order Squamata; family Dipsadidae; genus Diadophis; species Diadophis punctatus. The sequence goes on along the minus strand of JALIGW010000004.1, from coordinate 82,364,746 downwards.
TGGGGTTTCTTCGAAGTAGGATTCAAAACTTCCCATTGTTGTCCGACGTCCTGAACTTCCATTCGTTAGAGAGGGTTTCTTCAGAAATGTTTCTCTGGTGCAGCCGATAATGAAAGAAAGAAAAAATCGAATGGATAATGAAAGGATCAGGTATCCTGCAGATATCTCTACTAATCCTGCGGGATCCAATCCGAGTCGGTCCCCGGGACCAAAGGTTTATTCTTCCAAGCATTTGAGAGCTCGTGCTGGACCCCATCATCAAGGAACTTGTTTAATTTCTTAATTTCTCTGGCTATTTTTGTCCCTGCTCGGCCAACAAATGTAGTAGCTGCGAAATTAAATGCATGTCATTGCTCCTTGTGGTGTGAGGCTACCAGTGAGGTATCCTTCTCTAACCACTGGCTCATACTCTCGTGATCTGGTGCTTAGCTTCTTCCACGTCTGTCCATTATGGTCTACAAATCTTGTGAAGGGATCATGTTCCAGAAGCCAATCAAGGCTTCTGTTGCCTCATTATTTGTATTCTCTGTTGAATGTGAACCTCTCACGACCGAGGATGCCTTGCAGCCAGACATGAATGTCAAACAGGCCTTTTACAGTCGCAACGCCACAACCTTGTTCCTGGTATTTATTAATACATGGATTCTTGTCTGCAGAATTCCTGCATCGTGCTGATAATATTATCGCTACTGCAGTGACATTGCCTTGTTTTTAAACATTATCCTTCCTGTAATTCAGATTTGATTTTACGCTGAAATGACACTCAGGATATTTGTCGTAAAAAAAGGGGGAGGTTGTTGTTGTTGTTTGAGACAATGTCTTTGCTTCCACAGTATTATTTTGCCAGCAACAGAAAGAATATTGCTTTAGGAATTATTTTTCATATTTGGTTGCAAGTGTTCATATCATGTGTAAATAAATCTCTTATATGTAAATATATTATGGGTAAACAAAGCACTTTCCATCTATCTCTTGACATGTTTGAATAACCTTTCGCTGCACTCGCTGCTGTAATTATCCCACGATACAAAAAAAATGCCATTCAAGAGATATTCCAGAAACCTTTGCTTAGCACTGCCGGCTGACATTCACGGAATTGTGCTTTTAAAACCTCTAGAAGGCTATGTTAGCTTAGAATACTGTAGCTGATATCTCAATTAGGACACAGTTGTTAATGTTAGGGTTTGGTTTCAAAGAAAGAAAAAAGCATGTTTACCAATTTTGGTCTCTTAAATCAAGGGTCCCCAACCTCTGGTCCGTGGAATGGCACCGGGCCACGGCAAGCCAGAAACTAGGCCACACAAACAAGCAAAGCCCCATCTGTGGGTGTTCTGACCTAGGATTCTACAAACCATGAAGCAGACTCTTTGTCCCGACAAAAACCCCTTTTTATTAAGTTTCTGTGAATTCTTCTCATTCACATCCAGCAAAGTCTTTCAAGGGTAAATTTACAGTGACAGACCTTATCTGTCTTGGACAGCTGCCAGGCCGATATCTTCAAAACTTGGCAAGGAGTCTCTGAGAGTCACGAACCAATTAAGCGAACTAATTGTCTCCTGCAAACTCCCCTCCCCTTTCGCACCTCTTTTATTCCCTATGGGAGGGGCCATTCATCGTCCACCTGTGGCTTTACTCCCAAGTCGACCCTTGTTCCTCAGCTGTTCCCTTCGTCTGGCAGCTCTGCGCATGCGCACACTGGGAACAGGCTCCAGCTGTTCCTCTGCCTCGCTGTTGTCTGACTCCGGAGGCAGCTGATAACTGTCGTACGGCCCTGGCCCCATCTCTGCCTCTGACGCAGAGCACTCGTCCGAGCCTTCCCCAGGCTCCAGGACTGGCCCATGTTCCTCCCCAACCTCCTCACTGTCCGAATCTGCTGCCAGCTCTGCTGGCCGCTGGCAGGCCACAACAGTGGGATGCAGGCAGCCCACAAAACCACAATCTCTCCAGTCCATGGAAAAACCTCTCTCCACTGAGCTGGTTCCTGGAGCCCAGAAGATTGGGGGCCACTTTTTTAAGTGATTCAACTGAGGTTTGTTTGTTTGTGGATCTTATTTAACTGTGATCTTTATTTAATTGTTCATTTGGCTGCATAATCTGCTGCATATTTTCATATATGGTGTACAATTTTGGAACATAGAACCGTAGGGCTGGAAGAGACTCCGGAGGTCTTCTAGTCTAACCCCTGGCTCAATGCAGGAGACCTTGTACCATCCCAGTGAAATGATTGTCCAGTCTATTTTGAAAACCCCCGAGTGATGGAGCATCCACAACTTTGAGTGTTCTGGGTTCCATGGTGCCTTTTTTTCCCGTCTATTTCTAGTTGCTTGAAAATCTTTAAAAACTGAAACCACTCACAGTAAGCATATCTACAAAAAAAAAAAAAAAAAAATGGCATCCATACTTTTTATTACGGAAGATTCTACTCATACAGTTAGAATTTTCTTGTGAGGAAATGTTAGCAAGTGTAATAACTTTTAATGGAGTAAAACGTGTCTTCTTCGGAAATTATTACAGACGTCTAACTTCTTTAAATATGTGGCATCTTTTTTTTCTTTCCAACGTAAGGAAATAGATTGCAAAAATTAATAACTTGAATGTCAAGATATAAACATTGAATTAGTATTCAGTGAAGTTTGAAAATGTGCCTTCAAGATTCAAGTAGTCTTAAATTAGAGGCAGCCACCACTTAAGCCCTACTCATGAATATTTTGATCAGGAAATGTATGGCACCAGCATACAAATACCTTAATTACGAGGATTACTAAAAACAGTACAGTATTCCTTTTAGCTAAACAGCCACATTAAAATGTAATGCTGTATTGACCTGAAGGGAATCAATTGCGTTGCATGCAGAAATGCATTGGCTAATTCCGAGATCCAGTTTAGCAACTCTGCATTCCAAGGTAAAATGAAAGTTCAAAAGCAATTGAGGTTCTTCAAAAAGTTAATTTAGGGGTGTTTTTTTTTACTTCCTTCATTGGTTCAGGAGTTTCCATAGGGGTTCGAATGATTACAACAGGGATACCAAAACTCTTTGTGCATGTATCTGTCAGGCACGAAAAACCAGGCTCACACATGAAGTTCAATTAAACCAGGGGTCGGCAACCTTAAACACTCAAAAGAGCCACAAAGGTCCTAACCGGAAGCCCCTCGTTCAATTCTGGAGCCAACCGGAAGTCTGGTTCCCCCACCATAGAGTCTCCTCCTAGCGCAGCGTCCTTTTTTCTCTACCTGTCCTAACCGAAAGCCCTATCAATTGTGGAGCCAACCGGCGACAATGAGCCACAGCTGAGGGATGAAAGAGCCACATGTGGCTCCAGAGCCGTGGGTTGCCGACCCCTGAATTATACTGATTTATTGCTAATAGTCTATGCACAGGAATATTCTCAACCAATAGTCAGCACCTGATTAGAGTTAGATAAGGACTAACAGTACTCAAGGGAGGTTGAATTTAGTTCTCTTGTGGCTACATAGGGATTCTAGGCTGATTCCTCTTTTCACTCCACCTCCAAGTTCTGCCATCTTTTCTCCTACCAAAAAGGGTAGGATTTTCATCATTTTGGCTACAATTTTGTCTTTTATTTTTCACTCTCCCTGACATTGTTAGTGAAATTATCTGATGAAAATTCGGTTTTATTCAAACTCCCCAGCAGGTTTCCAAGTAGAACCCACAGTGCAGTCTGGTTACCACACACAGCATGGCCAAGAGTTGCTATGCAAAATTCCAGTCCAAACTGAACACTAACCGAGTCCAAAGTCTAGTCGAAAATCAGGATACCAAGTCCAGAGGTGGGTTCCTCCTGGTTTGGACAGGTTTGCCCGAACTGGTAACGACCCGCTGGTGACATCACAATGATGTCATGGAATCGGTTCAGTTGGTGCCAGTCCGTGGGCGCCATCATCTTTTTAAAAAAAATTTACATTTTTTATTTCTTCTGAGCATGCGCAGAAGCCGAGTTTCCGGCACTGTGCATGCGGTTGCCATCTTGTTTTTGGCTTTTGGGGCAGAGGGGATTTTTTTGGGATTTTTCAGCACTGCGCATGCGCGCACATGCAAAGCGTGTGCATGCCCATGAGGCACGCCCATGTGGCGCGGGAGGAAGCGAACTGGCAGCAAGTTAAGTTAGAAGCCACCCCTGACCAAGTCATGATACCAACTCTGATCAGGATGCAGGGAACACACAGCTGTGATAAATAGCCAGCTTCCGGTGCAGTCCATCAAGACGGGCAGGGCCCTCTTCTCTCGAGTAGTCTAGCTGACCTTCTCTGCTCCGGCCTTTTCTCTGTCCTACGTGTTCTTGGATCAGTACAAAAGGCAGTTCCTCCTCCTCTTCACTGGCCGTCTGCCACTGCAAGCTTTCCCCAGCTTTCCTCCAAATCCCTTCTGGATGGCCCTTCAGAGCCATCAATCAACTCAACTTCTGATGTGCCAGGAATGGGTTCATCCTCTTCTGAGCTGACATCTGGGGAGTCATCCAAGGGAGACATGACAACAGCATAAAACTGGACAAGTTGTCCCAGCAACGTCCACTCGCAGAGCAGGATTAAATAGGTGACACTGGTGCAGCTGTTCCAGTGGGTGAAGTTGCCTCCTCGCAAATAGTCTGGCTGACCAACAATGCTCCTGTCTCTTCTCTATCTTCTCTTCTCAGATCGGGAGGAAACATAGACTCCACCTCCTCCTCATTGCTGCCTGCCATTAGTTACTCCCAATCTTTGCCTGGTGCCTCTGGGCTAACTCGCTACAGTTCAGTCGATTGGATAAGCGATAGGCTGAGCCCAAATTGAGAGAGCCAGCTGTGGCTCTCTCAATTTGGGCTCAGCCTATCGCTTATCCAATCGACTGAACTGTGGCTCTTCTGTCAAAACAGAGCCCTCTGATTCCCCAATCCAAGCCACCATGCGGTTCTGTGCTCTCTTCTCCCAATTCATTCTCTTCCTCCTCCTCCTCCGCCTCCTCCTCCTCCTCCTCCTCCTCCTCCTCCTCCTCCTCCTCCTCCTCCTCCTCCTCCTCCTCCTCCTCCAAATTCGCATCCAGAGAGGTGTCCAAAAGTGGATCCATGACAGGTTTGGTCCAGTGTCCATTGCCTGCTTCTGTATGACACCTCTCTCTCTTTGGATGTAACAAGGCCTACATTTTTTTTTCATTTTGGATCACTCTGTGAGAATTATGCAACAGATAAACTTTGATTGACTTTGCAACAGTTGTGTTATTTTCAAACGAGCCAATAGAGAAATGAGAAACTCTCCCCGTTTTCAAATGAGAAAAAGGAGAGGATTACAATATAACCTGTATTCCTTTTTGGGGGGGGGGGGGAGAAAAGCACCTGAAGAATAAGATGTAGGAGGATGTATTATATTTATTGCTTTGGCCCCAACTGTTCTTTCTCTTTAAATGATGTGATTATATTCATTTGGAAGATTAAAAGATTCGTAAGAGTGTTGGCATTTCTTCCCACGTTATTTACTTGTCGTTTCTCAGAAAGATAGAGTTGTTTTGGCATTGGTAGAAGTGGCCTGTAGTTCTTCACAGACTTTCACAGTTTGATCATTCATTCTTGCTAATGTGTGAAACAGAGGTTTGCCCAACTATATTAAACCAGGGTTCTCTTCTGTTGGCACCCCTGTGGCCAGTTAGGGCCAATATTCTTTGGGATATTGTAGAAAAAGGTTCTGGAGAACCGGTAGTAGAAATTTTGAGTAGTTTGGAGAACCGGTAAATAACACCTCTGACTGGCCCCACCCCCATCTATTATCCTCCCGAGTCCCAGCTGATCGGGAGGAAATGGGGATTTTGCAGTAACCTTCACCTGGACTGGGGAGGGAATGGAGATTTTACAATATCCTTCCCCTATCACGCCCACCAAGCCACACCCACCATGTCACACCATGCCCACCAAGCCACGCCCACAGAACCAGTAGAAAAAAAATTGAATCTCACCACTGGAACATCCCCCAGGTCTGAAAGTGGCTGATGAGGAAGAGGAAGAACAGCTGGGTCCAGTGCCTGACATGCAGATGCGCAGAAGGCAGAGGAGAGGAGAGCAGTGGAAATCCATGGGACGGTCCTTGGGACGGAAGAGCCACCGCTGCTAGCAAAGCCCCACCCTATCTCTGGGGATAAAAGGCAGGGGGCGGAGATGATTGAGTGTGAAGACAACTATTGATCTCCCTGCCGGACAGACTTGTTAGCCTGCTGTGTGAGAGAGAGAGAGATTTTTTGCCAGGGCTGCTGGCGCTCCTAATAAATGAATTTTGGAGTTAACTTCAGAGGGTTTGTCGTGTTTGGGAGCTGGGTCAAAACAATATCCTTTTCTTGAACCCGTTCCTGACCAGAAGGGCTGCCAGTTCTACGGCAATCACAATTTTATCCATAAGTCTCAAATGGGGCTGAAAAACAACTATCATTCTGAAAAGATTAACATACAGCACATATGGAAAAAAGGTTTATATTTCTGACTGCCCTTTCAGGAACTTCATCTTACAGAATATTTGTTAGCAGAGTTTCATTAAATAGGACTACTGGGCTTGTAAAGAATCTTTTTAGAAGCCGAACGTTTCATGGCGTGACATGAACCACAAAAAGGAGTCGCATTAAATAAGGAACATAGGAAAGGAAGCTACATTACGTCCACACTTTTAGCACAATCTATTTTGTGGGAAGCACCTTCCTTGTTGGTGAAATAACGTCTGAGTTATCCCAGCATCTTTCTTTTGGTGGGTTTTAAAGTCTGGTTCCATTATTATCTTATATAATGACCTCCCTTTTCGATTTTATTTCCAGTAACCACAATTTGGGTGCAGAGGAGTCATTTCCTATCCATTGGTACTGTTTTCCTGATAGAAAAGATCCGAGAAGCCGCGAATAACACTTCTCTTAACAACCTTAAGTCTATTTTAAGGGAAATGTGTTCTCCCCCACTCTCCCTCTCCCTCTGCATAACTTCAAGGTAGTTGCATGAAAATTTTAGCCTAGATTTGCAAATGTCTACAGACATTCTCAAGTCACCCAGGTCATGGTTATCCCAAAGGTGCTTTTTCAAAAAAAAAAAAAAAGCTCCTTTGAACTTTGAAAGTTCAACTGGACTTTCTTTGTTTTTCCTAGCAGTATTCCAGTATTTTTTATTTTATTTTATTATTTTATTTTATTTTATTTTATTTTATTTTATTTTATTTTATTTTATTTTATTTTATTTTATTTTATTTTATTTTATTTTATTATTTTATTTTATTTTATTTTATTTTATTTTATTTTATTTTATTTTATTTTATTTTATTTTATTTTATTTTATTTTATTTTATTTTATTTTATTTTATTATTTTATTTTATTTTATTTTATTTTATTTTATTTTATTTTATTTTATTTTATTTTATTTATTTATTTATTTATTTATTTATTTGTCAAACATGTACAAGATAGTAGGTGTTTGCATAAACATACATAAGCAAAGAAGTACAGATAAATGAGGACAATAGAATAGAATAGAATAGAATAGAATAGAATAGAATAGAATAGAATAGAATAGAATAGAATAGAATAGAATAGAATTCTTTATTGGCCAAGTGTGATTGGACACACAAGGAATTTGTCTTGGTGCATATGCTCTCAGTGTACATAAAAGAAAAGATACATTTGTCAAGAATGGTTGTCATAGGGTTCAAGTAAGCAATCAGGAAACAATCAATATGAATCTAAATCATAAGGATACAAGCAACAAGTTACAGTCATACAGTCCTAAGTGGGAGGAGATGGGTGATAGGAACGATGAAAAAAACTAATAGTAATAGTAATGCAGCCTAGTGAATAGTTTGACAGTGGTGAGGGAATTATTTGTTTAGCAGAGTGATGGCGTTTGGGAAAAAACTGTTCTTGTGTCTAGTTGTCTTGGTGTGCAGTGCTCTATAGCTACGTTTTGAGGGTAGGAGTTGAAGCAATTTATGTCCAGGATGCGAGGGGTCAGTAAATATTTTCACGGCCCTCTTTTTGACTTGTGCAGTAGGACAGTAAGACAGGGATGGTAGGCACAGTGGTGCGCTTATGCACGCCCCTTACGGACCTCTTAGGAATTAGGGGGTCAAATTATTCTACAAAGCACCAGAAGGCAGGACAAGAAGCAATGGGTGGAAACTAATCAAGGGGAGAAGCAACCTGGAATTAAGGAGAAACTTCCTAATAGTGAGAACAATTAACCAGTGGAACAGCTTGCCACCAGAAGTTGTGGAGGTTTTTTTCAGAAGAGACCAGACAGTCACTTATCTGAAATGGATCATAACAGTTAAAAACTATCCACCCCCGTCCTCCACTGTCTCCTGAAGTTGGCCCAAATTCATGTTCATTGCATTGATGATGCTGTCTAGCCATTGTCTCCTCTGCTATCTCCTTCTCCTTTTGTCTTCCATATTCCCCAGCATCGGGGTCTTCTCCAAGGAGTCCTCTCTTCTCATTAAGTGGCCGAAGTCTTTGAGCTTCCGCTTCAGCATCTGTCCTTCCAAAGTACAGTCAAGGTTGATTTCTTTTAGGATCGACTGAGTGGTTCTGCTTGCAGTCCAAGGGATTCTCAAGGGTCTTCCCCAACACCAGATGAACAGACCGGTGTCCCCCAAAGTGGGTACCTTTCTGATGTCTACATTTTGACCCCCAGAATTCAGACTCAGCTTGGCCATTGAATGGATTCTGGATAGAGGGAGTTATATTCTTACAAACCTGATTTATTTATTTATTTATTTATTTATTTATTTATTTATTTATTTATTTATTTATTTATTTATTTATTTATTTATTTATTTATTTATTTAGTGAGATTTATATACCGCCTCACAGTGCAAGCACTCTCTAAGCGGTTTACACCAGTAAGCAATATATATTTATATTGCCCCCAACAATCTGGGTCCTCATTTTACCCACCTCGGAAGGATGGAAGGCTGAGTCAACCTTGAGCCGGTGAGATTTGAACCACTGACCTGCGGATCACAGTCAGCTAAAGTAGCCTGCAGTACCCCACGCTAACCGCTGCGCCACCTCAGATTACAGAAACCTTGTACAGAATTGTACCATGGAGATACTCAGTCATCCAGGTCATGGTTGTCTCAATGGTGCTTCTTCAGGGGTGGGCTTCAAAAATTTCAGCAAGGGGTTCTCTGCCAGGTTGCTGGGTGGGCGTGGCCATGGTGGGCATGGCCTAGTCGGCCTCCTGCACCGCCAGAAGCTTTCGGCGAGCCTCCGGGAGGGTGAAAATGGCTTCATCAGGCTCCGGAGGCCCTCTGGAGGGCGGAAACGGGCCCATTTCCAGACTTCCTGAACTTCCACTAGGCCTGTTTTTCGCCCTCCCCAAGCCTCCACGCACGCCCTGCACTTACCTGCATCCAAAACGGGCCGCGTGTGGACTCCTGGGAGGGGAGGGGCGGGGTGGGAGGGGCCAGCCAGGAGTGGGATTTGGGGGTTCTCCAAACTGCACAGAATCTTAGCTAGAGGTTCTCCCGAACCCCTGCGAACCCCCCCAGCAGCCCACTCCTGTGCTTCTTCAAAAGGCAACTGGACTTTCTTGGTTTTTCCTTGACGGCATTTGATTTCTCATCCAAGACGATTCAGTTCAGAATTTCTTGCATCTGCTATCCATTTCTGCGAAATAAGTTAGGCTTTATCTACCGAGGAGAGCCTGCTCCATCTGCCGAAAGCATGCAATACTACTGCGGGGGGATGGGGGCTTTCTTGATTTTTATTTTGCTTTTTTTTGTTTTTTGCTTTTATTGACATCTGTACTGGTATCAAAGCGGAGGCATCTAAAGCTTCATAAATAAGAGAGACTGAATCTGATGCGGAGCACACCTTCTGGTCTTCTCTGTATGAACCCGATTCTGAAGGGATTCTTTTTTTTTCTGAACTGATCAGTAGGCTAATGACGGATGCAATCTTGTTATAAATAATGGAGATGAACAGCGGCAATGGATGGTGTGTCTCCTCCTTGTTTGAAGAATTGGGTACACTCGGCATGGGACAAAAACCAGGTCCTGCTGCGTTTGTGGTTTGTATTCCACCCCGTACACCGGGGAAAAAAAGAAGAAGAAGAAGGATGCTGCAAGACCGAGTCAGCGAGCGAGATATTTGCCAAAGTCCTACTGCGGCTTGCATCTTCAACATGAAGATGGAACTGCAGGATTCTGAACAGCCGGGCTATAAACACAGAAGGAATCACAGCAGTTACAAGGCTGTTAATTTACAAAAGAGTTCTCCCAGGAAGTAGTGCGTGCCTTTGTTAACAAAGAAGGTTGCTTAGCTTGCTTGATGCCTTTAGCTCAGGAGCCAATTGTTTCAGTAGTCAGAATGACTGGTAAGAACGAGAGGAAAGTGGCGTTCTGGATCAGATTCCCTTTTCTGAGAACCCAGGCCTCCTTAAGCAATTGGTGGAGGAAGGCGCTAGGAACAGAATAACAGAGTTGGAAGGGACCTTGGAGGTCTTCTAGTCCAACCCCCTGCTCAAGCAGGACACCCGTTATCATTTCAGACAAATGGCTGTCTAATCTCTTCTTAAATGCCTCCAGTGATGGAGCACCCACAATTTCTGGAGGCAAGTTGTTCTACAGATTAATTGTTCCCACTGTCAGGAAATTTCTCCATCGCTCTAGGTTGGTTCTCTCCTTGATTAGTTTCCATCCATTCTTGTTCTGCCTTCAGGTGCTTTGGAGAATAGCCTGACTCCCTCTTCTTTGTGGCAACCCCTGAGATATTGTAACACTGCTATCATGTCTCCCCTGGTCCTACTTTTCACTAGATTAGCCATACCCAATTCCGTTCTTTATATGTTTTAGCCTCCATCCCCTTCATCATCTTTCTTGATCTTCTCTGCACTCTTTCCTTTTTTTTAACACGATGCAGGGGTTGGGATTCAGTCGGTCCGGACTGATTCGGGTGAATCGGATGCTAATTTTACATCTGGTTCGATGAACCGGTAGTTGCAAGGACTGGCTGGCCCTGCCCACCCCACCCCGCCCCTTCCAGGAGTCACCACGCGGCCCGTTTTGGATGCCAGGTAAGTGCAGGGCCCACGCGGAGGCTCTGGGAGGGTGAAAATGGGCCTCCTGGAAGTTCCAGAAGTCTTGAAACGGGCCCGGTTCCGGCCTCCGGAGGAGGAAAAGGAGGAGGAGGAGGAGGAGGAGGAGGAGGAGGAGGAGGAGGAGGAGGAGGAGGAGGAGGAGGAGGAACAAAAAGAAGAGGGAGAGGGAGAGGGAAGGAGAGGGAGATGAGGGGGAGGAAGAGATCTAGATATTGGTATCTGAACATGGATCTCAGACTGTAAGAAAGGCAACAGAATTGTTCCTTCAGATTCGCGAGAATCTTCTCTGCAGCTCTACAATAAAGTAGCATTAGCTTATCTGGCCATGTTTTCTGTCTATTCTGCCTGGGAGAGCTGACACCTATCTGACATGCCATTATACAGCTGCAGGCTATGCCTTCTTTTATCTGATCCACCCCTAGGCAACCTCTCTCTCTCCCTCCTCTTCCCAAGGCCTTCCCCACGAACCATTACAGGCTGCATATTTAGCGCCCAGAGGCATTCTCGGAAGTAAAGATCCCGCCAGCTTCCCGTTTATGAAGTATATTTAATATTCACATATACGAGTGACTCAGACAGTCGAGGGCCTAGCTTAACGCTCTCAAGTGTTGCATTAGGACGACATGTGCTTGCCAGCCATTTCCCAATGAACAAAACTTGATTAATGAGCAAGCAATTTCTCCCCACAATTAAGTACCGTATTTTTCGGAGTATTTTCTCCCCCTAAAAGAGGGTGGAAATGTTGGTGCATCTTATACACTGAATACAGTCATTTTTGGCCTCCCGAAGCCCCGCCTCATCCCATTTTTGTGGAAAATTGGCCCATTTTTTTAAAAAAAACGGGGTGCACAGAGGGTTTGGGAGGCCTGCAGAGTGTTTCTGGGGGCTGGGGGAAGGCAAACAAGGGTGCTCCATCACTATTTTGTTTTTCCAAAACATAGTCAACTATATATTGATTATTCATTACAGGACAGACTTTGGGGCAAAATATACACATTAATTTAAACAAAAGTGTGTCACTCCAAATGTGGATTTGAGCCGAGGTAGCACAGCGGTTAGAGGCAGGTATTGCAGGCCACATTAGCTGACACTGATCCGCAGGTCAGCGGTTCAAATCTCACCAGGCTCAAGGTTTTTTTAGATTTATTATTAGAGTTGGAAGGGACCTTGTAGGTCATCTAGTCCAACCCCCTGCTCAAGCAGGAGTTCCTACACCATTTGAGACAGATGGCAGTCCAGTCTCTCCTTGAAGGTCTCAAGTGTTGGGGCTCTCACGACCTCTGCTGGCAAGCTGTTCCACTGGTTGATCGCTCTCACTGTCAGAAAGTTTCTCCTCACTTCCAGGTTGAATCTCTCCTTGGTCAGCTTCCATCCGTTATTCCTTGTTTGGCTTTCTGGTGCCATAGAGAACAGCCTGACCCCCTCCTCTCTGTGGCATCCCCTCAAGTATTGAAACACTGCTATCATGTCACCCCTGGTCCTTCTCTTCGCTAGACTGGCCAAGCTCAGTTCCTGCAACCGCTCTTCGTATGTTTTATTTTCCAGACCCTTTATCATCCTGGTTGCTCTCTTCTGCACTTTCTCTAGAGTTTCAATGTCTTTTTTGTAATGTGGTGACCAAAACTGGATGCAGTACTCTAGGTGTGGTCTGACCAAGGCTTTATAGAGTGGTACTAGTACCTCTCTGGTCCTTGATTGTATCCCTCTATTTATGCAGCTCAGGACTGTGTTGGCCTTTTTGGCTGCTGCTGCACACTGCTGGCTCATATTTAGTTGGCTGTCTACCAGGACTCCGAGATCCCTTTCGCAATCGCTGCTATTGAGTGTGGTTTCGCCCAGTTTGTATGTGTATTTTTGATTCTTCTTGCCTAGGTGCAGAATTTTACTTTTCTCTGTATTAAATTTCATTTTATTGGTTTGGGCCCAGTGTTCGAGTCTGTCGAGGTCCCTCTGGATTTTGAGTCTGTCCTCTGGGGTGTTTGCTACTCCCGCCAGCTTGGTGTCATCTGCAAATTTGGTTAGTTCTCCTGCTATTCCCTCATCTAGGTCATTTATAAAGATATTGAAGAGTACTGGGCCTAGGACGGAACCTTGTGGTACCCCACTGCTTACTTCTCTCCATGTGGACTTAGAGCCATTGAGAACTACTCGCTGGGTACGGTTGGTCAGCCAATTGTTAATCCATCTGGTTGTGTAGCTGTCTATCCTGCTTTTTTCTAGCTTATGAAGGAGTAGGTTGTGGTCTACTTTGTCAAATGCTTTGCTAAAGTCCAGGTATATTATGTCTACTGCATTACGCTGGTCTACTAATTTGGTCACAGTGTTGAAGAATGAAATGAGGTTGGTTTGGCATGACTTGTTCTTAACAAATCCGTGTTGGCTGTTGGTTATTACTTGGTTTGTTTTTAGATGATGGGAGATCTGGTTTTTAATTATTTTTTCCAGTATTTTCCCAGGTATTGATGTTAGGCTGATTGGTCTGTAGTTTCCTGGGTCTGTTTTTTTACCTTTTTTGAAGATGGGACCACGAAGGTTGATTCAGCCTTCCATCCTTCGGATGTAGGTAAAATGAGGACCCAGATTGTTGGGGGCAATATAAAATATACATTGCTTACTGGTGTAAACCGCTTAGAGAGTGCTGGCACTGTGAGGCGGTATATAAATCTCACAAATAAATAAATAAATAAATTTGTGATTGCTTTCTCTTAAAGAACATGGACCCAAATGTCTTCATTTGTAATTGCTCCACAAAGATTAGAGAAAGGATTGTCACTTATTTATAAGGAACTAAAATTTCCTGACAGTGAGAACAATTGACCAGTGGAACGGGTTGCCACCAGATGGATGTGCTCCATCACTGGAGGCTTTTAAGAAGAGACTGGACAACCATGTGTCTGAAATGGTACAGGGTTTCCTACTTGAGTAAGGGGCTGGACTAGAAGACCTCCAAGGTCCCTTCCAACTCTGTTATTCTATCTTTAAAACAGCCTCCTTTCTAATTCTTTTGCAAGATCTTGCTCCATCGTTCCCGTATCTTTCTTCAGCTCTTCTTTCTTTCTGTTTCTAAGAAAGCTGGAATGTAATGAGAGAATATAGGATAAAGGTGGCATCGAACATCCGCATTTATAAATAACGTTTCTCTCCTCTTCACTATCCCTCCTTGTGGCGTTACGCTCCGATCCGATGCTTATTATTATTCCTCTGTGCTGTCTGGATTACTCAAGTCTTCCGTGAGGGAGAGAGGAGAGGATGGGGGTGGGGAAGAGAGAAATTCAGAGAGCTTTTGTGCCACGATAGTTGCCAAGGAAACCACTTCCTTTTCATTTCGCTGCTCGGGACATCTGGATCACTTGGCATCTGGCCTGCACAGAAAGGCAACCTCGCAGCAGGCCGTGGGGAAGAAAAGTGGAATTAATGAAAGCCCAGTCTTTGCGGTAAATAAAGGAAGGCTTGAGTAAAGTGCTTCCAAAATTATCTGTTGACCTGAAGCTGGGTGGGTTAGAATGATGACTAGTGTCGAGTTGCGTTTGTTTGTCTTCATTAGAAGCATCGCATGGAGGCCACGGCATTGTCAAGAAGGAATATTCCCCCTCCTGCTTGTTATTCTAAACCAGGGGAGGGGAACCAGCTGGCTCAGGAATTCTGGGAGTTGAAGTCCACAAGTCATAAAAGGGCCACGGTTCCCCACCCCTGTTCTAAAACGACTCCCCGCCTCAAATCAAGACAACCCTGTTGCTCTCAGCTCTCCCACCCCTGGTTAGAATTAGGATAACAGAGTTGGAAGGGACCTTGGAGGTCTTCTAGTCCAACCCCCTGCTTAGGCAGGAAATTCACTTCAGACAAATGGTTATCCAATCTCTTCTTGAAAACTTCCAGTGTTGGAGTATTCACAACTTCTGGAGGCAGGCTGTTCCATGGATTAATTGTTCTAACTGTCAGGAAATTTCTCCTTAGTTCTAAGTTGCTTCTCTCCTTGATTAGTTTCCATCCATTGCTTCTTGTTCTGCCCTCAGGTGCTTTGGAGAATAGCTTGACTCCCTCTTCTTTGTGGCAACCCCTGAGATATTGGAACACTGCTATCATGTCTCCCCTGGTCCTTCTTTTCATTAAACTAGACCTACCCAGTTCCTGTAACCATTCTTCATATGTTTTAGCCTCCAGTCCCCTAATCATCTTTGTTGCTCTTCTCTGCACTCTTTCTAGAGTCTAAACATCCTTTTTTTACATTGTGGCAACCAAAACTGGATGCAGTATTCCAAGTGTGGCAGGGGTGGGTTCCTCCCGGTTCGGACCGGTTCGCCCGAACCAGTAGCAACCTGCTGGTGATGTCACGATGACATCACCAAACCGGGTTGGTCGGTGCCGGTCCATGGGCGCCGCCATCTTTTTTTAAAAAAAATTCGGAATTTTTTTCCCCCGAATTTTCTTTTGGCAGGGAATTTTTGGCTTGTTTTTGCTTCTGCGCATGCGCAGAAGCCATGTTTTTTGCCCTGCGCATGCACAAGCACCCGTGAGAAGTACGCGCAGTCATGTGGCACAGGAGGAAGTGGCGGCGAGGTAAGTTAAAACCCACCCTTGTCCCATCCGGAAAGCCTGCACCTCTCGCTGTCTCCGTGGCTGCTTGCTGCTTTTGCGCTTAAACATAGCACGGAGGAAAGTCTCCCAACAATGGCCGGAAAAAGAGACAAGAAAAAGGGGAGAAATAGCCACTTTTCTCTGTGCTAAGTTTAGCGCACGGAGGCAGCAAGAGCCGGTGTCTCGCGGTGGAGCGTTTCCCCATATTCCTCCCGCTGTCGCCGTTGCTGCTTCCGGCTTTTGCACTTAAACATAGCATGGAGAAAAGTCTCCCAACAATGGCCAGAAAAAGAGGCAAGAAAAAGGGGAGAAATAGCCACTTTTCTCTGTGCTAAGTTTAGCGCAGAGTTTAGAGGTTCAAGGAAAACCTCCAGAGCCCGGGGAGGGCAAAAACACCCCAACCCCCGATGTGGTGCAGAAGGCCGGCTAGGCCACGCCCACCATGGCCATACCCACCCAGCAACAGGGCAGAGAACCCCTTGCTAAAATTTTTGAAGCCCACTCCTGCTTCTCAGGTTTTCCTTGGATGTCACAAATACACTTTCCTTCAAGTGCGAGACACCTTCACTTAATCAAGCAATTCTTTCTTTCTGGTGAAGATCAGATTCAGGACAATAAACCTCCTTACTCTTAACTTCTGACAAAATAAGTTGTTAGAAAAAGAGGACATGAATTTGTCAACGCTTCTGAGTCTCGGTAAATTCCCAGCAGATGTCAGGATGATGAAATTCTCCTATTATCACTCTTGGAAAGGAGTGATCATCACATATCACCGATAACTGACATATTTTATACATGAAGCAGGTTGCAAGTGAGCCCCATGACTTTCTACTCTGGTTTTTATAGGTGAGGTAACTAATATTCACGCAGTGCTAATTAATTTCAATTTGCTCTTTAGGGAAGAAAAGTCTCCAGTAGGACAAAGAACAGTAATTAAAAAGACTATATATATATATACAAAACTATGTGATCAGGCTTGATACATTGACACTTAAAGCTTGAAAATTTATGTAGAACGTGTAACTCCTTAGCATCAGAGTGTGTTAATATAAGGCAACTGGCAGTTGGAACAGAGTTCTTTTCAGGTGGGGAGGGGGAGTAGAATGTCTAAACTCCAAGCCCGCAAGGCAGATGAGTCACACGCTGGCCACGCCGACGCCCGGTTTAGCAAAGGGCATGGCATCAGAGCGTGTTAATATAAGGCAACTGGCAGTTGGAACAGAGTTCTTTTCAGGTGGGGAAGGGGAGTAGAACGTCTAACTCCTTCGCGTCAGAGAGTGTTAATATAATACTGTATAAGAAATACTAATGATCTGATGGTCATTTCAAAAAATACTTTCTAAGTGAGCACCTAGAAGCCAAGAGGGATGTACGTAGGCTTTACGGTTCTGGAGAGTTCGTGATGAGTGAGTGGTATTTGGTGTGTGTGTGTGTGTGTGTGTGCCAAGTGCCAAAAAGGGAGCACTTCACACTCGTCTGGGCCGCAACCAGGAAGAGGAGTTGTCTAGGGGGTATGCGCATGCTGAAAAATCTACTTCCGGTTGCTTCAGGCAAGTCTTCCAGTTACTGCTGCGCATGCGCACGTGCCGATCATCTGGCCAGCATGCATGCTCACAGACCAGCTCTTCTGGTCTCTGGCACTGCAGTACGTACAAAGGCCAGCTGTGCGCATGCGCGCCAGAAACCAGGAAGAGGAATGGCCGACGCTGCGTGTGTCAGGTGACATGGCTCCACGTGCCACTTTGGGCACACGTGCCATAGGTTCACCATCACGGCCCTATACCATTTCAGACCATTGGTCATAAAAGGGAGCAAAACTCACTTAACAACTGTCTCACTTAGCAGAAATTTGGGGTTTGTAAGCCAAGGACTACTTCTACCTGCTCTAATATGTGTGTGTCTGTGTGTGTGTGTGTGTGTGTGTGTGTGTGTGTGTGTGTGTGTGTGTGTGTGTGTGTATACATACATACATACATACATACGTATGTACGTACGTACGTACATACCAGGGCTGGGTTCCTCCCGGTTTGGACCGGTTTGCCGGAACCAGTATCGACCCGCTGGTAATGTCATGATGACATCACTGAACCAGATCGGTCAGTGCCAGTCCATGGGTACTGCCATCTTTTTATTTATTTATTTATTTTCTATTTTTTTTTCTTCTGAGCATGTGCAGAAGCTGAGTTTCCAGCTCATGCATGCGGTCACCATCTTGTTTTTGGCTTTCTTTACTTTTGTAATTTTTTTTAATTTAATTTTTTTAATTTAATTTTTTTTAAATTAGACAGAGACAGAGACAGAGACAGAGACAGACAGACAGACAGACAGACAGACAGACAGACAGACAGACACACACACACACACACACACACACACACACACACACACACACACATATATTCTTCTCTGAAAGATACTGAGCTTTGGTAAACATCATCTTAGCACTTTGCACATCGGGAAGGGTTGCTCTCAGAGTGAAGTGTTTCCATCCACTTTACAAGAGAGAAATTGATTTTTTTTGTTCCTCCTCCTCGGATGAGGCTGATCTTCGTGACCTAGCCAAGGCAAGCTGAAACATGCACATGGTGACACGAGTTGCGATTAGCGCTAGATGTGAGAAAGACGGAGGCACCTTTCCATTTGACGCAGAAGGTGAAAAACAGAGTGTCCAGTTGCTTTGGGCTGCTTCTATGTCATTTCAGTAAGGAAAAAAACTTAGTTGAATAGCAACAGCAATAGCACTTAGATTTATATACCATCCCACAGTGCTTTAAAGCACTCCAATGGATGGTTTACAATGTCAGCCCATTGCCCCCAATTGCCCCCAACAATCTGGGTCCTTAGTTTACCCACCTTGGAAGGACAGAAGGCTGAGTCAACCTTGAGTCGGTCAGTATCGAACTCCTGGCAGTGGGCAGAATCAGCCTGCAATACTGCATTCTAACCACTGTGTAGGAAGGAAGGAAGGAAGGGAGGGAGGGAGGGAGGGAGGGAGGGAAGGAAGGAAGGAAGGAAGGAAGGAAGGAAGGAAGGAAGGAAGGAAGGAAGGAAGGAAGGAAGGAAGGAAGGAAGGAAGGAAGGAAGAACAATAGCTATAGCACTTATATACTGCTTTACAGTGCTTTACAGCCCTCTCTAAGCGGTTTACAGAGTCAGCCTATTGCTCCCAACAATCTGGGTCCTCATTTTACCCACCTCGGAAGGATGGAAGGTTGACTCCTCTGTTCTTTGTGGCAGCCCCTGAGATATTGGAACACTGCTATCATGTCCCCCCTAGTCCTTCTTTTCACTAGACTAGACAAACCCAATTCCTGCAACCGTTTCTCATATATTTTAGCGTCCAGCTCCCTGATCATTCTTATTGCTCTTCTCTGCATTCTTTCCAGATTCTAAACATCTTTTTTATATTATGGCAGATGCAGTATTCCAAGGGTGATCCTTTAATCTTAGTATTCTATGTTATTACATTGTGTTCACAAAAGAATATGTTCAAGCTATATAAGTCTGAATACAAAATACAAACTTGGAGGAAACGAACTTGTAGATGACTCTCACTCTGTCAAAGACCTTGGAGTACTCATATCCAACGACCTAAGTGCCAGAGCCCACTGTAACAACATTGCCAAAAAGGCACTAAGAGTTGTTAATCTAATCTTGCATAGCTTCTTCTCTGGCAACATTACATTACTAACCAGAGCATACAAAACATTTGTTAGACCAATTCTGGAATACAGCTCACCTGTCTGGAACCCGCACTGCATATCAGACATAAATACAATCGAGAGAGTCCAGAAATATTTCACAAGAAGAGTCCTTCACTCCTCCGCTCACAACAAAATACCTTATTCCACCAGACTTGAAATACTGGGATTAGACAATTTACAACTACGTCACCTCCGATCTGATCTAAATGTAGTTCATAAAATCATATACCAAAATGTCCTTCCTGTTAATGACTACTTCAGCTTCAACCGCAACAATACACGAGCACGTAATAGATTCAAACTAAATGTAAAGCGCTCCAAACTCGACTGCAGAAAATACGACTTCAGCAACAGAGTGATCAATGCCTGGAATGCACTACCTGACTCTGTGGTTTCTTCCCCAAACCCCAAAAACTTTAACCTTAGACTGTCTACAGTCGACCGCTCCGTTTCTAAGAGGTCTGTAAGGGGCGTGCATAAGCGCACCACTGTGCCTACCGTCCCTGTCCTACTGTCCTATTGTCCTCTTTTATTGTTACTTTTTACTTATGTTTATACAAACTACTACTATCCTATAAGTGCCCAAATGAATGTACAAATCTTGTTTTAGGCAAACAATTTGGTGCCTTCTAACTATTTTGGAACAAACTCTTATCATTTCCATTTAACAAAACCAATGACAAGTTATTTTAAGAGTTGTAGCTGACATCTATCATGAAGTTGAACCAGCTGGCAAACTTCCAAATTAATTTATTAATAACAATCATCCACGTTTGTCAAAATTTCCATCCTTTCAGCTTTGATTTGCCCTTTCTACCCAATCAATCAAAAACATTTAAAGTTAATTCCAGCTTCATTATCTTCACCTAAGATTCTACTCATTTCACCTTCGTGTGTTCACCATGACAACAAACACACTTTCCAGTTTCCAACAATTTTTGTTTGCAGACAAATCAGAACTATCTTGTTTTCAGACAAGGAAAATGCAGATGTAATTAAGCCAAGCTCGATCAACAGTTAGATACACTTAATACTGCAATCTAATTCTTTGTCTAAACACCATTTAGAGCAATCCAATATAGCCGTATTTTTTTTCATAGTACCACCTAAGGAGAATCACATCTCCTCCTATTACTTATATCTCTATGATTCATGCTGGAATAGGATTTATTTTACAAGCACAAGGCAAGAAATGTAATTATTTATGATGGTTGGGCTTGCAAGTAGATACCTAGACAAAGGCATGAGTGAGAAATAAGTTCCGCATCAAAAGCCAATACTGTAGCTTCTTGAACGCATAACTGTCTATAGTAGGTCTCAGAAATGAGTAGAGTAGAGTAGAGTAGAGTAGAGTAGAGTAGAGTAGAGTAGAGTAGAGTAGAGTAGAGTAGAGTAGAGTAGAACAGAACAGAACAGAACAGAACAGAACAGAACAGAACAGAGCTGGGAGGGATTTTTCCTGCCTATATGTAAAACCTTGATTTTCTCCACATTAAAATTCATTTTATTGGATAGGGCCCATTGTTCAAGTTTGTCAAGTTCTTTTTGGATCCTGAGCTTGTATTCTGGGGTGTTGGCTATTCCTGCCAGTTTAGTGTCATCTGAAAATTTGATGAGTTCCCCTTGTATTCCCTCATCTAAGTCATTTATGAAGATATTGAAGAGTACTGGGCCTAAGACGGAGCCTTGTGGTAGCCCTCTACTTACTTCTCTCCATGTGGTTGTAGTACCATTAAGGACTACTCATTGAGTACGGTGTGTCAGCCAGCTACAAATCCATCTGTGGTAATGTTATCTATTCCACATTTTTCTAGCTTACCAAGAAATAGATTGCAGTCTACTTTGTCGAATGCCTTACTGAAATCTAAGTATACTACGTCCACAGCAATTTGCTGGTCTGCTAATTTAGTCACTTTATCAAAGAATGAGATAAGATTGGTTAGGCATGATCTGTTTTTAACAAACCCATGCTGGCTACTAGTTATAACTTTATTTGCTTCTAGTTGTTCGCAGATCTGTTTTACCAGCTGATATATTTTGGAAGAGATATTGTGATCATGAAGATGATATATCAGAATAACAGAATCGAACTCCTGGTTGTGGGCAGAGTTTGCCTGCTATACTGTATTCTAATCACTATGCCACTATGGCTCTTAGAAGTTTAGCATCCTTAGCAATGTTTCCATTCTCTTCATTCATTTCCAATAGTTCTCAAGAGAAAAGTGTCAGAAGAAATGTATCAAAAATGCACCATTGCCAAGAATGGCAGAGTGAGAGATGACACCAAACAAACATGGTTTCCTTCGGGCAAACAACATGTTGACAAGAGGCCAAAGAGCAGAACCATTAATCTCCCACAAACCTTATTCAAGTCAGTCTTCCCTGACTTAAATTTTAAAAAACATATTGTTGACCTTGATGGGAGAGATCACTCTTTGTTAGCAAAGTATTGAAAGTCAATTCCACTCATGTTTGGAAATATTGATCTATGAGTTTATAGGCCATTAACAGAGGCTAATGGAAAAAATCGGACTGTAATCCCAATTCATTCATTAAATTAAGCCTCTTTTTTATTATCGACTTCCTTACACAGGTTCTATTTTTTTTAAAGCTCTGCACTTGATTTTTTTTTTTTGTATCCTTGTTTTATGCTGACAGATACAGTCGTTGGTTTCCTTTCAGATTATGGGCACAATCCAAGACAGTTTTTTAGGTCTTGAATATGTTTAACGAACTTCAGATCTCCATTTATTGATTCAACTTATGCAACAGAGATAAATTCCTTGTAGTACAATCACACTTCGCCAATAAATAATTCTGTTCTATTTTCTTTTCTATTCTTTTCTGTTCTGTTCTGTTCTGTTCTGTTCCGTTCCATCCCATCCCATCCCATCCCATCCCATCCCATCCCATCCCATCCCATCCCATCCCATCCTATCCTATCCTGCATTCTATTCTATTCTTATTCTTATTTTTTCTATTCTATTCTTATTCTTATTTTTTTCTATTCTATTCTATTCTATTCTATTCTATTCTATTCTATTCCATCCCATCCCATCCCATCCCATCCCATCCCATCCCATCCCATCCTATCCTGCATTCTATTCTTTTCTTATTCTTATTTTTTCTATTCTATTCTATTCTATTCTATTCTATTCTATTCTATTCTATTCTATTCTATTCTATTCTATTCTATTCTATTCTATTCTATTCTATCCTATCCTATCCTATCCTATCCTATCCTATCCTATCCTACTTGACTAGCCCTGCATAGAATAATAACCCTGTTGGAGCAACTTTTTACAGAATAAAGTTGCATGTGTGTGTTTTTGGTGGAAATAGAGTGAACCATACAGTATTTCTATAGAGCATCTATCAAATCAACGGCTTCCAGGTTCTAAAGACCGTGAATTCCATATATTCATCCACTACACAGTAAATGCTTTTGG
Organism: Diadophis punctatus similis; assembly: GCA_023053685.1. Taxonomy (NCBI): domain Eukaryota; kingdom Metazoa; phylum Chordata; class Lepidosauria; order Squamata; family Dipsadidae; genus Diadophis; species Diadophis punctatus. Next base: position 82,341,966 of record JALIGW010000004.1, on the reverse strand, counting down.
ATCAGTGGGACTTCAAGGAGCTCCTGCTTTACAAAATATTTCTCCATTACCAGGTGATTCTAAGGATCTAGGTTAGACCCCCTCACATAAAAGGGCAAAGAGCTGGGATTTAGAGAATTCTTACTCACAAAATTTAAGCCCGTATTTTAGAATCCTGGCTGCGTCTTTTAAACAGTATTCAGCCCATGTCAGAACTAACCTTAGTAAATGGATAGATCTGGCAGCTAATCAATGACTAGCATCTTAATTTCAGGCAAAATGTGGGCAGAAAATGTCAGGCAAAACCAGTTTTTTACAGAGGTGCCTTGAGGATGGCCAAAGGAGAAACAGCACAGTCCCAAAATAGCCCATAATAAAGGACAGTAATTGTGAGACGCGTAGTAAGCTTAAAAGCCTAATCTGTATAAATGGCGCAGCCTCAAAGAAATTGAGCAGACATTTTAAACTGGGTGGGAATTTCCACCCTGCTGTGCATCGCTGATGGCATAAAATAATTTTGAACTGGGGAGCACAGGGCAATGAAGTAATTATTGTCTTTGAAGTGCGTAAACTTTAGCTGCCGAACTCAACTCTTCAATTGGAATCTACTGGCAGCATTTGGAAATGTTCATCTACCTCAGGGGTGCCAAACTCAAGGCCCGCAGGCCAGATTTGGCCCACGGGGTGCTTAGATCTGGCCTGCGGGGCTGCCCTGGAAACAGCGAAGGTGCCCCTGAAAGTGAAAACTGAGCTCGGGAGACTCATGCGCAGCCCTCAGAGGCTCTGTTTTCAGCCACAATGGCCTCCTGCGGCCCTCTGCCAGCGAAAATGGAGCTTGGGCAGGCTGCATGTGGCCTACGCAAGCTCCGTTTTTGCTGGCAGAGGGCTGCCAGCCAAAAACAGAGTCCAGGTGTGTTAAAGTGAGAATAAATCTCATAGAGGCGAAGTGGATCTTTTCTTGGAATTCAAACATTTAGAAATAAAGCCGAGATTAAAAGTCTAATAGAAAATATTTATTTCGGTACAAAAACAATAAATCATGAATAGTTACATCCTTGCTAATAAATCGTGACCACTCCAGTCAGAATCAAAAGGCAGAAGTGAATAATGGAGAATCAGGAATGCACACATGCGCAGAAGATCACATCACGTGTCCTGCTTGTATTGGAATGTACCATAATATTAGAATAGGGATGCATCACCCTGCATAGACATACAACTGACAATATTCACACCATGACAGGGTGGGCCTGGTGTGGCCCCTCTGAGCTCCATTTTCACTGGCAGAGGACTACAGGAGCCCGGGCAGGCCGAATGGCCGACAACGGAGCCTGGGTAGCCTGAGTGATGTCAAGCTGGCCACACCTACTCTGGCCACGGCCCCCAACCCACCCACCCAAGGTCAAACACAACCCTGATGCGGCCCTCAATGAAATCGAGTTTGACACACCTGAGCTACCTGTTTAATAATTCCAGTTTTTGATAGAAGAGAAGGTTATGCAGAAGATGGTGAGATATCAGCTGGAGATGCTTCAGCCTGGGTATGCTCCGTGAAATTTGTTCAGTTGGATGGCCTTCATCGGGCTCTTGAGATGGAGAGAATAACAGAATAAAAGAGTTGGAAGGGACCTTGGAGGTCTTCTAGTCGAGACCCTATACTATTTGAAACAAATTGTTGTCCAATCTCTTCTTGAAAAGCTCCAGATCTTTCATTACCCAACTAGGTAACATCATCAGTGCTAGCGCTAGCGGTCACACCACATGCTAAACCCTAGCATGGATGTATTTGAACTCAATCATCCAGGCCAAAAATATCTACAAAGAAACAATACGGGGAGTCTTTGACTTATGACAGTTCATTTAGTGACCATTCAAAGTTACAACGGCACTGAAAAAAGTAACTTTTTCACAGTTACGACCTTCAGATGCTTGGCAACTGTTTCATTTTTATGACCGTTGCAGTGTCCCAGGGTCACGTGATCCCCTTTTGTGACCTTCTGACAAGCAAAGTCAATAAGGAAGCCAGGTTCACGTAACACCTGGGGTACTAACTGATCAACTGCAATGATTCACTTAACAACTCTGGCAAGAAAGGTCGTAAAATGAGGCAAAACTCACTAAACAAACATCTCGCTTAACAAGAGGAATTTTGGGTTCCATTATGCTCATAAGATGAGGATTACCTGTAATATTCACAGGTAAGGCTGCTTGTAGGTCGAGAACTAAAGTAGTTCTTGACTTAAAACCGGTCACTTAGCAACATTACAACAAGATCTTAGCAACAGATCCAAAAAAAGAGAGACTTATGACCCGAATCCAAAGTTACAATGGCCAGGGCCCCTCCATGGTCACACAACTGAATTTCGCTCGAAATACATCTGCATTTACGATCATTTGCAATATCCCAATTTAATCACAATTTTACCCCAAACCGGCATTTCCAGTTTTCAGCAAAAAAGCACCCATAGTGAGCCATTGGCTCACTTAATGACCACAGCTTCTGCATTCACTTGACGACTGCCACAAAGAAAAACCTTGTAAAATGGAGGCAATCACATGACCGACACATTGTATGACCATCGCAACCTACGACTGCAATAGACAGGCTCCATTAAGGTCGTATCTTTCTCTCTCTCCATTAGAGTCACAGAAATATTCTGTGGAATAGCAGGAGGAAATGTTTGCTTTCCTGCTATCTTGAGAAGCCTTTGAGGCATCTACCAAGTTCAACAAGGCTTTATTAATTGAGCTTGGCAACCTCTAACTCATGAAGATATTCATTTAACCCTTCAGCCACTCTGAACTTCTCTTCAACTCTGCCTCATAGCTGCTACATAGACACAGGTTTGCTGGGAACAGCCTATTGTTTACCGAGTCCTCCATATTTTTTACCATCTCCAAGAAAACTAAAATATAAGAGTTTACAAATGTAGTGATTTGTTTGATCCTAGGAGGATTAGCCTCTAATTCACAGGAACATCATGACAGACTACAGAAGTTCTTCCTGGAAATTTTATGTATAAGAATGGAATGGAATGGAAGGGAAGGGAAGGGAAGGGAAGGGAAGGGAAGGGAAGGGAAGGGAAGGGAAGGGAAGGGAAGGGAAGGGAAGAGAAGAGAAGAGAAGAGAAGAGAAGAGAAGAGAAGAGAAGAGAAGAGAAGAGAAGAGAAGAGAAGAGAAGAGAAGAGAAGAGAAGAGAAAAATATGGAGTGGAGTGGAGTGGAGTGGAATGGGATGGAATGGAATGGAATGGAATGGAATGGAATAGAATAGAATTCTTTATTGGCCAAGTGTGATTGGACACACAAGGAATTTGTCTTTGGTGCATATGCTCTCAGTGTACATAAAAGAAAAGATACATTTGTCAAGAATCATAAGGTACAACCCTTAATGAATTTGAGAGCATTTCACCAAGGCAGCCTTCGTCGGCGCCATCTTGGATCAGTTAATAAATCAGGAAAGCCAATTTTCAAAATGGACATGTACCTAATAGTACGTACAGAATAACAGAACAACAGATTTGGAAGGGAGGTCTTCTAGTCCAACCCCCTGCTTGAGCAGGAGACCCTATACCATTTCAGATAAATGGTTGTCCAATCTCTTCTTAAAAACTTCCAGTGTTGGAGCACTCACAATTTCTGGAGGCAAGCTGTTCCATTGGTTGATTGCTCTCACTATTAGGAAGGTTCTCCTTAGTTCTAGGTTGCTTCTCTCCTTGTTTAGTTTCCATCCATTGTTTCTTGTCTTGTCTTCTGGTGCTTTGGAAAATAGTTTGACCCCCTTGTCTTTGTAGGAAAATAGTTTGATCCCCTTGTCTTTGTCTCAAATACTGGAACACTGCTATCATGTTCTCCTCTAGTCATCTATGGAGATTCTCAGTCATCCAGGTCACGGTTGTCCCAAAGGTGCTTTTTCAAGAGGCAACTGGAGTTTCTGGTTTTTATTTGAAGATGTTTCGCTTCTCATCCAAGAAGCTTCTTCAGCTCTGATTGGATGGTGGGGGAATGGAAGGATTTATATTCCTTGTACACAGCTGGTCATTTGCATCCTCTTAGAGGGTTCTTGAGGCCACCTGGACTTCCTTTGTTTTTCCTTCTTATCCAAGAAGCTTCTTCAGCTCTGACTGGAGGGTGGAGAATGGAAAGGTTTTTATTCCTTGCAGACAGCTGGTCATCTATTTCCAGTCCTTTCAGAAGTTCCAAGAAGGTTCCACACCCATTTGCACTCCTCAGGTGATCCTGAGGACACAGATAAACCTCCAAGTGGCTTCAAGGACTCTCTAAAAGGATGCAAATGACCAGCTGTCTGCAAGGAGTATAAACCCTTCCATTCTCCACCATCCAGTCAGAGCTGAAGAAGCTTCTTGGATGGGAAGCGAAAGGTCTTCAAAGAAAAACAAAGAAAGTCCAGTTGCCTCTTGAAAAAGCACCTTTGGGTCTCCCCTAGTCCTTCTTTTCATTAAACTAGACATACCCAATTCCTGTAACCGTTCTTCGTATCTTTCAGCCTCCAGCCCCCTAATCATCTTTGTTGCTCTTCTCTGCACTCTTTCTAGAGTCTCAATATCTTTTTTATATTGTGGTGACAGGAACCAGATGTAGCATTCCAAGTGTGGTCTTACTAAAGCCTTACTAAAGATCTCACTAAATACCATCCTGGTATCTTTACATTTGTCACCTGCTTTTAGGTAATTAGAGATACATTTTAAATGTTTCTGGCCGGGAAATGAGAAGAGGGAAGAGACAGCATCCAACTCCACCCTTCTCTTCGCTACTGATGAATATCCTTGCCAAACGAAAGGACCACATGCTGAGCGACGATGGCCTCCTTCACACAATAGCCAACAAGTTGTGTCCAAAATCATTAAGAAATGGGACCTCCAGATTCTGTCAATGAGAGACATACAAAAAACTCCCTGCATTGGCCAAGTAATTACCAGAAGAATGAATGAAGCTACAGCGGGATGTCTACTACACTTGAGCACCACAATTGTTGAAGGCCGGATGGCCCTATTGCAGTAATGGGCTTGACGGATGCCAAAAGGACAGAACAACACCAGTGGGAAAGGATATCGCTTCAGACTGTAATTGTGGTCCTGCAGTCTGAGAATTTATTATTTAGACTAGTCCTAGTTGCTCTCGGATGGATGGATGGATGGATGGATGGATGGATGGATGGAAGAAGGGAGGGAGGGAGGGAGGGAGGGAGGGAGGGAGGGAGGAAAGAAGGAAGGAAGGAAGGAAGAAAGGAAGGGAGGGAGGGAGGGAAGGGAGGGAAGGAAGGAAAACAGAAAGGAGAAAGGAGGGAAGGAAGGAAGGAAGGAAGGAAGGAAGGAAGGAAGGAAGGAAGGAAGGAAGGAAGGAAGGAAGGAAGGAAGGAAGGAAGGAAGGAAGGAAGGAAGGAAGGAAGGAAAAAAGGAGGGAGGGAGAAAAAGGAAAGGAGGGAGGGAGGAAGAAAAATAGGGTGGCAATAAAAGGAAGGAAGGAAGGAAGGAAGGAAGGAAGGAAGGAAGGAAGGAAGGAAGGAAAAAGGGAGGGAGGGAGAAAAAGGAAAGGAGGGAGGGAGGAAGAAAAAGGGATGCAAGAAAAGGAAGGAAGGAAGGAAGGAAGGAAGGAAGGAAGGAAGGAAGGAAGGAAGGAAGGAAGGAAGGAGGGAGGGAGGGAGAAAAAGGAAAGGAGGGAGAAAGAAAAAAGAGGGAGGCAAGAAAAGGAAGGAAGGAGGGAAGGAAGGAAAACAGAAAGGAGGAAGGAGGGAAGGGAGGGAGGGAGGGAAATAGGAGGGAGGGAGGGAGGGAGAAAAAGGGAATGTAAGGCGGGAGGGAGGGAGGGAGGAAGAAAAAAGAGAGGGATGGAGGGAGTCAGGGAAAGGAAGGAAGGAAGGAAGGAAGGAAGGAAGGAAGGAAGGAAGGAAGGAAGGAAGGAAGGAAGGAAGGAAAAAAGGAGGGAGGGAGAAAAAGGAAAGGAGGGAGAAAGAAAAAAGAGGGAGGCAAGAAAAGGAAGGAAGGAGGGAAGGAAGGAAAACAGAAAGGAGGAAGGAGGGAAGGGAGGGAGGGAGGGAAATAGGAGGGAGGGAGGGAGGGAGAAAAAGGGAATGTAAGGCGGGAGGGAGGGAGGGAGGAAGAAAAAAGAGAGGGATGGAGGGAGTCAGGGAAAGGAAGGAAGGAAGGAAGGAAGGAAGGAAGGAAGGAAGGAAGGAAGGAAGGAAGGAAGGAAGGAAGGAAGATGTAAGCCGTTCCAAGTAAAGCTGCATTTACAATCGACTGATGATGGTTTTGTCTGTGGCGATGGTGTTCAACTAGCAATGCAGATGTTTTGGGATTGCCCCCAAGGCACCTTTCACTGCTGGTCCTGTCTCTGCTTTTTTCCCCCAAAGTCATCATTCATCTATTTTATTTTGCGATGTTCTTCCCTTCTTTCTCTCCTCTTCTGCTGTCTCCAGGTATTATTTTTATTATTTAATTTGATCATTAGGTGTTGTTGTTGTTGTTTTGTTTGGGGGTTTTTTGGTGAGACGTTGCCTACATTTAGCTAATTGCTCTGGAAAGGAGGGAAGATGGAAAAAAAGCTCATAATTTTATCTGCGGTGCTTGGAAAGCCCCAAAGCCTTTGCATTTTATGACACACAGTCTGGCTGCATTGATTTGAACTGTCTCCATCTCAATAAATTACATTCCGGTGAAAAATTAATTTTCAAATTCGGGCAAAGAGGGTGACGCAGTTGGGAGTAGCGACAGCAGAACAACTCCGTGCTTGCCTCTCTATCATCATTAGGTCCTCCAAGAGCAAAGACGAGGAGAACAGATGGGTCTGAAAGCACTTCAATATAAATCTGCTTGCAGCAGTAATCCACATGGTTGAAGTTTTAATGCAGACATTGTAGTTTTGCCAGTAGTACGCATCGCTTAGGCCAGAATTTTTCCAGGCTTATTTCTTGAAGAGGGGACTTGAACCTGTCATGGAGGGATGGATCAGGGAACCATAGAGTTGGAAGTCTCCTTTGAAATCACCCAGTTCAACCCTGTTCAAGGCAGGATTCACTGGATTACAGAGAAGAGCAACAAAGATGATTAGGGGACTGGAGGCTAAAACTAATGAAGAATGGTTGCAGGAATTGGGTATGTCTAATTTAATGGAAAGAAGGACCAGGGGGGACATGATAGCAGGTCCCAATATCTGAGGGGTTGCCACAAAGAAGAGGAGGTCAACCTATTCTCCAAAGCATCAGAAGGAAAGACAAGAAAAAATGGATGGAAACTAATCAAGGAGAGAAGCAACCAGTGGTGGGTTCCTTTACCGGTGCGGTCTACTCTACAGTACCGGTAGCAGCCAGCAGATGGCGCTATTTGCACTCGACAGCTCCGGTGACGTCTTCGCCGGTCTGTTGCGCGGTGCCATCTTTTTGGGGGGAACTTTTTTGCAGATTTTGCTTCCTGTGCATGCGTGGAAGCAAAATCTTGTGAGGGGACGCGCATGCGCATGAGATTTTCGTGATTTTTTGCTTCCACGCATGTGCGGAAGCAAAAAAGCGCCAAAATCATGTGCACACGCGAGTCCCCTTGCAAGATTTTACTTCTGTGCATACGCAGGAAGCAAAATCGTGCGAGGGCATGCGCGCCGAAACATGGCGATGTGAGCACAGCACACCGGTATCCGCGAAGAAGCAGCAACCCGCCCCTGGAAGCAACCTAGAACTAAGGAGAAATTTCCTGTTAGTTAGAACAATTAATCAGTGGAGCAGCTTGCCTCCAGAAGTTGTGAATGCTCCAACACTAGAAGTTTTAAAGAAAAGATTGGATAACCATTTGTCTGAAATGGTATAGGGCAGGGGTGAAATCCAGCAGGTTCTGGAGAACCGGTAGTTCGGAGAACCGGCAAACACCACCTCTGGCTGGCCCCAGAGTGGGGTGGGAATGGGGATTTTGTAGTATCCTTCCCCTGCCACGCCCACCAAGCCACGCCCACAGAACCGGTAGTAAAAAAAATTGGATTTCACCACTGGTATAGGGTTTCCCGCTTGAGCAGGAGCTAGACTAGAAGACCTCCAAGGTCCCTTCCACCTCGGTTATTCTGTTATTCTGTTAGATCAGTGTTTCTCAACCTTGGCAACTTTAAGATCTGTGGACTTCAATTCACCAAATTCCTCCAGCCAGCCTGCTGCTGGGGAAAATTCTGGGAATTGCAGTCCACGAATCTTGTAAGTTGCAAGGTTACAAGAGCCTGGAGCATCCATAACAGATGGTTATCCAGCACTGTTTGCAGACTCCCCATCAAATACAGCTAGAATATAATAACAGTAAATCAAATAATAGCAGTTTTTCAGCCTCTTTTATGGTTTTTTTTTGTTGTTGTTCAAATGTCTGCTTAATTAGATGGTTCCCATTATTTTTGAATTGGTGCTGGAGTGTGATTTATTATTATTATGGTTCGTTGTACAGTCAGCCAGATGTTCACACTGGATTTGGCATTTTTATCCAGCTATCAAGTCCTCCCCAAGGACCTGGGATGGACAGATGTGGATGTTTGATGGTGTTAAAGATATCTCTGCAGGATGTAAGCTGTTCCGAGTACAGCTGCCTTTTGCAATTGACTAATGGTGGATTTGTCAATGCCGATGACGTTCTCAAGTGTGCTTTAGATGTTTTGGGATTGCGCCCGAGGTCCTATAATTATTATTGGCTGTATCTTTGCTTTCTTTTGCCACAGTTCTTCTACTTCTGTTTGCAAGTCTTCGTATTTTGTTGTCTTCTCCAATTTTCTCTTCTATGCTGTCTCCAGAGACTGTCACGTCCATTATCCAGACTTTTTTTATCTGTCTAATCGACAATTGTTAAGTCTAAGGTGTTATGTGACAAGGTACCTGTCAGTTTGAATTGTCTAAAGCGGTGGCTCCCAACCTTTGGGGCACCAGGGACTAGTTTCATGGAGAGACGTTTTTCCGCGGACTGGAGGGGGTGTGGTTTCCGGCGGATGGGGCTTTGTTTATTTGTGCGGCCTGGTTTCTGGCATGCTGTGGCTCGGTGCTGGTCCATGGACTGGGGTTCTAAGCTTCTGGTGTAAAGTCCCATTTGGTTTCCTCATTTTCCATGGCTTACTCTACTTTATGGTGCTACCAATTCTTGCCTGCAGGCAAATGATATTTCTTGCACAACTTCCAATGCATCGTTGTTGATACTTTTTCATGCCATGGAGGAGGAGGAGGAGGGGGGGGAGGAGGAGGAGGAGGAGGAGGAGGAGGAGGAGGAGGAGGAGGAATTGCATAAGCCAGATGTTCAGACTGGATTTGGCGTTGTTGTTGTTACTACAAATGCTGTATTTTGGATGGTTTTATTTTCCATCAGGCAATTTTGTGAGCAGAATAACAAGTTATCGATGCCCAAATAAACAAGAAATCAAAGGGGAGAGATTACAAACCATACATTTGAACTCTAGAAGCTATCTGTAACAGCAATTGTTTTAGTAAAATGGCTTTCCATTCCTCACTGAAGTGCATCTTTCTATCCACAAGTATGTATAAGAAAAAAAAAATCCAGTTGTCAGTGAAATACATCTAGGTTACTTTCTTGAAATTTTAAAGACATTTGAGATTGGGGATCGAAACCTGAAAACTGCAGAATGAAATCGATAGGAAACAGTTCTTTCTGAGCCCGTTTTCTGAATTTTTTTCCCTTTTTTCTTTTGCTTTATCCTAGATAATTACTATGGTACTCCCAAGCCTCCGGCTGAGCCAGTCCCACTGCTATTAAATGTCACCGATCAGATCCTCCCAGGAGCAACACCCAGTTCGGAAGGCAAGCGGAAAAGAAACAAGTCAGTGAGCAACATGGAAAAGACAGGAATTGAGCCTCCGGAAGAAGAGGAGGAAGAAGAGAAAGCCGTGGTGAACGGCAATAGTGTGGCAATCACACCAGGTGAGAATGTTTAGCTCCCGGGTTTTTATGCAGACCTAGGTTTGCATTAACAGAAGGATAAAATCAAGATCACGTGACGTGTTATTGCCATTCTATAATGCCGCACTTGGAATATTGCATCCTGTTTTGGGCACCACAATATAAAACAGGTGTTGAGACTCTGGAAATTGTGCAGAGAAGAGCAGCAAAGATGATTAGGGGACTGGAGGCTAAAACATACTATGAACGGTTGCAGGAATTGGGTATGTCTAGTTTAATGAAAAGAAGGACTAGGGGTGTCATGATAGCAGTCTTCCAATATTTGAGGGGCTGCTACAGAGAGGAGGGGGTTCAAGCTATTCTCCAAAGCACCTGAAGGCAGGACAAGAAACAATGGAAACTAATCAAGGAGAGAAGCAACCTGGAATTAAGGAGAAACTTCCTAACAGTGAGGACAATTAACCAGTGGAACGATTTGCCTCCAGAAGTTGTGGATGCTCCATCACTGGAGGCTTTTAAGAAGAGTCTGGACAGCCACTTGTCTGGTATGGCACAGGGTCCCCTGTTTGAGCAGGGGGTTGGACTAGAAGACCTCCAAGGTCCCTTCTAACTTTGTTATTCTGTTATTATGTTTTATACTCAGCATTTGCACACACATAATCATATAAAAACCGCCCCCTTATATCTCACAGTCTCTGAAGACACTGCCATGCAGGAATATTTAAGATTCCTTCCCTCTGGGTCAGGATTCGGAATTTTTGTCCAGGAAACTCACTTAACAAATGTCTTGCTTAACGTCAGAAATTTTGGGCTCAATTGTGGTCGCAAACCGAGGTCTACCTGTAGACCCAAGTCACTCATCGGAAATCCTGCTTAAAAATAATGAAAAGTCCAGCGTGATCGATTTTAAAAGAAATTGTATAACTGCAGTATACAGTTCCAAGTGAGATGGAAATCTCTTATATTATTCATAACCAATGTTTGAGGCATTTTTTTAATGCACAGAAATATTGCTGGATCCATATCTGCAGGTAGGAAGATGCCAAAGTCAGTTTTAAAGTGATGTATAGTTTGGAATATAAAAAATGACACGAGCATAGCTTATCTCTCTGAAGCGTAATGCCTCCCATTCTTCTCCCAGACTTCATTTTTCTGCAGATTTTTTTTTCTCCCAACTGCACCCACCTAATTCCTAAACTGAAAAATATTTCTCTGTCTAGAAATATTGGAACAGATTGTTAATGGTTAACATTAACAATGAAACCTAAATAAAACAAGAGTGAATTTATGTCTCTGTCGAGGTTTTTTTTCTTTCTTTCCTGAGTTATAGGAAATCCATTAAGTTGTTGCCTGAGAATATGGAAACGTTCTTTTAATTATGTATTTCCTAAGGGCAAGTTAAATTTGCAATCACCTGATAGGTGATTCAAAGCCAGAAGCTAATGCAACAAGGAAAATTGAGATCATTTACCCATCTTCCGTGCTGCAGTGATTATAATATATAATAAAATAAAATAACAGAGTTGGAAAGGGACCTTGGAGGTCTTCTAGTCCAACCCCCTGCTTAGGCAGGAAACCCTACACCACTTCAGACAAATGGTTATCCAATCTCTTCTTAAAAACTTCCAGTGTTGGAGCATTCACAACTTCTGGAGGCAAGTTGTTCCACTGATCAATTGTTCTCACTGTCAGGAAATTTCTCCTTATTTCTAGGTTGAATCTCTCCTTGATCAGTTTCCATTCATTATTCCTTGTCTGGCCTTCAGGTGTTTTGGAAAATAGCTTGACCCCTTCCTCCCTGTGGCAGCCCCTCAAATATTGGAATATTGCTATCATGTCTCCCCTGGTCCTTCTCTTCACTAGACTAGCCATGCCCAATTCCTGCAACCGTTCATTGTATGTTTTAGTTTCCAGTCCCCTAATCATCCTGGTTGCTCTTCTCTGCACTCTTTCTAGAGTCTCAACATCTTTTTTATAGTGTGGTGACCAAAACTGGATGCAGTATTCTAGGTGTGGTCTTACTAAGGCTTTATAGAGTGGTATTGGTACCTCCCTTGAACTTGATTGTATCCCTCTGTTAATGCAACTTAGGATTGCATTGGCTTTTTTGGCTGCCGCTGCACACTGCTGGCTCCTATTTAGCTGGTTGTCCACTAAGACTAAGCCTTCTCCCATTGGCTTCTCCCATTAGCTGGAGGGAGTAAAGACGGAGCACAGAGCCATCCTTAATGTCCTTCATCAAGAATTAAGTTATTCCCCCAACCACGTTGATAATCCTTCGGACAGATTGGAGTGTGGAAATGCTACCATGCTTTCCTCTCTGAACTTAAAATAAAATACAAATAAATAAAATAAATAAAACTTCCTCATAAAGCTCATGTCTGCGCTTTTATCCTCCTCCTGTGATGCAGCTTAATTTTTGAAAGTAGGTCGCCGAAAAATGCAAGACTTGTTTCCATTAGTTACAATAAGGGAAGACTTGATTTAGAACCTCACTTTCAGCAAATCTGGAAAGATTTGCCTGTCTTAAACTTTGCGACTCAGAATATCTTGCAGTCGTGCTGTTCATATTTTTAAGTGAATCCTTTCCAGGGAAGAAAATGCTTCGCGCCAAATATGATTTGTCTCTATATGCGGTACATAGCTTCAGGTAGGAAAGAATCACTTACCAAAGTAGTAGCGCAAAATCGTTGCCGCTGGAGCCAAAAAAGCAAGGGAATTCCCTCCGGTTTGTAGAAAAATAATGATATAAAGAGATTAAACCACTACGGGATCCGGAGAGGATTTTATTCAGATGAAAAAGTATTTCATCACTGTAACAATATTGTGTTTCTTGGAATACAACCACCTTATGTACTTACAAGAAAAAAAATGACAGCCAGTGGAAGAAAACTATGTAGTTTATAGGTGGAGAGAGAAATAGAGACAGAGACACAGAGACAGGCGGATGGAGAGAGAGAGAGAGAGAGAGAAAGAGAAAGAGAGAGAGAGAGAGAGAGAGAGAGAGAGAGAGAGAGAGAGAGAGAGAGATAAACAGACAGATAGACAAAGATGAGAGAGACAGACAGACAGAGACAGAGACAGGCGGACGGAGAGAGAGAGAGAGAAAGAATAAACAGACAGATAGACAAAGATGAGAGAGAGAGAGAGACAGAGACACAGACACAGAGACAGAGACAGAAACAGAGACAGGCGGAGAGAGAGAGAGAGAGAGAGAGAGAAAGAGAGAGAGAGAGAGAGAAATAGATAGATTAGATGATAGATGATAGATAGATAGATAAATGAGAGAGAGAGAGAGAGAGAGAGAGAGAGAGAGAGAGAGAGAGAGAGAGAGAGAGAGAGAGAGAGAGAGAGAGAGAGAGAGAGAAATAGGGCGAAAGATAGAAATAGATAGAGATAGAGAAAAAGATAAGAGATATATAGATATAACAGCATTGGGTTGGGAAAACTTTTTTACTGGGAATTTTGCTTTGATCTCAGTCAAAGACTGCTTCTTCCTTTAATTAAAAGGTTCCTTCCCCATTCCAGTGGTTTTTATATAAATTACCTCCTAGCAAAAAGGCACTTAAATCGCCTACCAGATCAGAAATTACGCTCATTATCTATATAACTAAAAGAAGGTCACTATTGGGAGATTGGTCTGACTAAGCTTTGATGTATTACTTCAAATTATATCAATGTCTATCAAGGTAGGTGATAAACAAACTGGCAGCTGAGACTTAGTTCGATGTGGTGGTGAAGGTGGTGGCCTAGAAAACAGGAGATGATGAATTCTACTCCTCTTTTAGGCCTCCAAACCAGCTGGATGACCTTGGGGTAGCTACTCCCTCTCAACCCAACCCACCTCTCAAGGTTTTGCAGTGGGGAAAATAAGAGGCAGGAATGTTAGGCAAGTTTGCCCACTTGAGATAGAAATAGATATTGATACAGTGTAGGAAAATGAACAGACTGAACTGGAAGGTGGAGTTAAACATGTCATCATTTTGGAGTCATTGCGTTGCCACAAGAGACCCAACCCAAGTCCAGCCCCACGAATGTCCCTGGTAAGTTGCACCTGTGAGTGATATAGTGAGAAATAACAACAATGAAATTATTACTTAATAATGAAGATCGCAAATTATCAGGCTCTGAAGATCAAACTTATGACATTAACTGGCACCATGGTCCCAGGTATTATTGACAAAGTGAGTGCTACACCAAAAAGGCTTGGACTACACTTTAAAAAATCAGCACATGGACAAAATTTCCATCTGTCAATTGTAAAAGGCCACAGTGTTTGGATCTGCCCGTAAACTACACCAATACATTATGTCCTCCTAGATTCTTGGGAAGAACATATGTTGATGCATGTGAAGGCCAACCAGCTAAAGAACTGGCAGCTATGAACACACAGTGTTGTGTACATAATAATAATAGTATATTATTATGAAATTATTATGAAACAAGGCTTAATAGCAGTAACTGTGAGAGGGATTTTGGAGTCTTAGTGGACAACCAATTTAATATGAGCCAGCAGTGTGCGGCGGCAACCAAAAAAGCCAACGCAATCCTAAATTACATTAACAGAGGGATACAATCAAGATCAAGTGAGGTGAATACCACTCTATAAAGCCTTAGTAAGACTACACCTAGAATGCTGCATCCAGATTTGGTCACCACACTATTAAAAAAATGTTGAGACTCTAGAAAGAGTGCAGAGAAGAGCAACCAAGATGATAAGGGGACTGGAGGCTAAAACATATGAAGAGCGGTTGCAGGAACTGGGCATGGCTAGTCTATTGAAGAGAAGGACCAGGGGAGACAGGATAACAGTCTTCCAATATTTGAGGGGCTGCCACAGAGAGGAGGGGGTCAAGCTATTTTCCAAAGCACCTGTAGGCCAGACAAGGAATAATGGATGAAAACTGATCAAGGAGAGATTCAACCTGGAAATAAGGAGAAATTTTCTGACAGTGAGAACAATCAACCCATGGAACAGAAGTTGCCTTCAGAAGTTGTGGGAGCGTCATCACTGGAAGCTTTCAAGAAGAGACTAGACTGCCATCTGTCAGAAATGGTGTAGGGTCTGCTTGGGAGGTTGGTTGGACTAGATGACCTACAAGGTCCCTTCCAACTCTGTTAATCTGTATCTATATAATTATTGTGGTTTTTTTCATTCTGGCCCATGCTGAAGTTTGTAATTTAGAAAGGCCAAACCAACCTTATTTGGCCCATGTGTCACTCCTGGCCTGTCTCCGTAAGTATGACCCGGAGAAGCCCTCCTGAAGCCCAGTCATAGCAGTCTTGCTTCATTGCAATAATAACAGCCTACAAATGATGTAGACTATTATTGTGGGGGCATGGTGGCCCAGCGGTTAAGACACTGGGCTGTCGACCAAAAGGACGGCAGTTCGAGACCCGTGACTGGATGAGCTGCCGTTCCTTGTTCCAGCTCTTGCCCAACTAGCAGTCCGAAAGCATGCAAATGCCAGTAGATAAATAGGTACCACTTTGGTGGGAAGGTAACTGCGTTCAGTGCGCCTTTGGCGTACATGACCACGGGAAATGTCTTTGGACAACGCTGGCTCCCTCGGCCAAGAAACAGAGATAGGCACTCCCACTAGAGTCAGGCACAGCCAGACAACCTTTACAAATGATGTCCATGTTTTTATTCATACAGAGTCAAGTGAACATGAGGAGAAAAGCACAGGAGAAACTTCAGCTCAGCCTTATCCTGCCCCTGTTTATAGCCAGCCGGAGGAAGTGAAAGAGGAAATGGATGTAACCAAGCATCCTAAACTTGAAGAAAACGATGAACTGGGCCCCTTACCGGATAATTGGGAAATGGCTTACACAGAGAAAGGGGAAGTCTACTTCATTGAGTAAGTACTACCTGCTGAAAAGGGAATAAGTCCCTCCTAGCTCTTAATTCAGTGGGATCCACTCCTACGAATGATGTTGTTCTACTGACACAGCCAGGATCATGTATGATGGGATGAGAATTCCTCGGGACTTGTATAGATTATTTATTTAAATCAGGGGTCTCCAAAGTTGGCCCCTTTAAGACTTGTGGACTTCAGCTCCCAGAATTCCCCAGCTAGAATGGCTGGTAGAGGAATTCTGGGAGTTCAAATCCACAAGTCTTAAAATGGCCAACTTTGGAGACCCCCCCTGATTTAAATTCTTTAAATTTTAGTAATACCATACGGGCTAGTGCAGTGATGGCTAACCTTTTTGTCGCCATGTGCCTGCACCCATAATGCAATGCGCATGTGACACACAGCCCCGCACATACGCATGTGACCCCCCACACTCCAAAACCAGTCCGAACCAGCTGAATACCACCTCTGAGTGAGTTGCTCATAATTTTTCTGTCTTCTCTCACTGGTGCATCTTGCCTTCATAAAACGTGTAGAGCTATATCAGTGATGGCGAACCTTTTAGACACCGAGTGCCCAAACTGCGCGTGCGCATGCCCAAACTGAAAGGTGCACATGTGCGAGAACATGCGCATGGGCAGACATGCGTGGATGTGCGAATGTGCAAACATGCGTGCATGTGCATGTGCATGCATGGACATGCACGGACATGCGCACATGCACAGCAGAGACCCGAAGACCAGCTGGCTGGTGGGAGACGGGGCATCCCAACACCGGCAGCACGGCAAGAGGTAAGATCTTTTTCTTTTGTGAGCTTCTGTTTCGTCATTTGCAGAGAATAATAGCAATAGCAATAGCACTTTTCTTATATACCGCTTCATAGTGCTTTACAGCCCTCTCTAAGCGGTTTACAGAGTTCAGCATATTGCCCCCAACAATCTGGGTCCTCATTTTACCCACCTCGGAAGGATGGAAGGCTGAGTCAACCTTGAGCCTAGTGAGATTTGAACAGCTGAACTGCTGAACTAGCAGTCAGCCTGCAATGGATGCATTTAACCACTGCACCACTTCAGCTCAGAAACAGAAGCTCACGAAAGAAACGCCACGGAGATCTGACCTGGGGCGACGGCGCACATGCCAGCAGAGAGGGCTCTGCATGCCACCTCTGGCACGCGTGCCATAGGTTCGCCATCATGGTGCTATATGGTTCAGAACAGGAAGCCAGCAAGTTGGAGCTGTTTTAATACATCCGCTTAGAATCCTTCGCGGTGTTGTTATCCAAATAACATTACGTCATATGAAATAGTAATAGAGGCTACATAGCAAATACTTCAAGGGAACATTTTCTCCCCCTTTGTAATATACAGTTCATCAATTTCATTTCCCGTTTCTATTTTAAACCCCTGGCGGTTCTCCAAGGATCACGCCGTATGTGCATTAGACTGACCGAAATAAATGCATAATGGCACTCAGAATTTTCCTGCAGATTTCCCAAGATGGCATAAAGTGATGGTACAAAAATACATTGGGTCACTTTAACTCCACTCTGTCAAATGGAAAAAAATAAAAGAGCACACTTTTCTGAAAGGTGAAATTCATGCATGGTATTTGTTGGCTAGTGTGTGTTGGGGGGAGAATAAAACCCCATAGAGGCGATGTGGATCTTTACTTGGAATTCAGACAGTTAGAAATAAAGCCGAGATTAAAGTCTAATAGAAAATATTTATTTCGGTACAAAAAACAATAAATCCTGATTAATTACATCTTTGCTAAGAAAATGCGACCGTTCAGGTCAGGGCCAAGTCAAAAGTGATTAATGGTGGTTTAGGAATGTGGACATGCGTACAAGATCATATCACGTGTTCTGCTTGTAATGGAATATACCATAATATTAAGGATAGGGGTGCATCACCCTGCATATACATACAACTGACAATATTCACACCGTGACAGTGTGCACATCTGCCAATCTAGCAGTTCAAAGGCATGCAATTGTGAGTAGATAAATCTAGCTAAGCTTGTCAGCTGGAAAGCTGATAGCTCAGGTTCGAGACCCAAATGCTGCACGATGGGGTGAGCGCCCGTCCTTCCCTCAGCTCCTGCCCACCTAGCAGTTCAAAAGCATGCAAATGCGAGTAGATAAATAGGTTCAAAAGCATGTAAATACAAGTAGATAAATAGGTACCACTTCAGTGGGAAGGTAAGAGTGTTCCATGCGCTTCAACGTATAGTCATGCTAGCCACATGACCACAGAAGCATCTTCGGACAACACTGGCTCTCTTAGCTAGGAAGCAGAGATGAACTTCATCCAGGGGTAGGCTTCAAAAATTCTAGCAAGGGGTTCTCTGCCCGGTTGCTGGATAGGTGTGGCCATGGTGGGTGTGGCCTAGTTGGCCGCCTGCACCATGGTGTGGGGGGGGTGTTTTTGCCCTCCCCGGACTCCGGAGGCTTTTCTCGAGCCTCCGGGAGGGCGAAAACAGCCTCCCCAGGCTCCGGAGGCCCTCTGGAGGCAGGAAACGGGCCCGTTTCTGGCCTTCCTGAACTTTCAGTAGGCCCGTTTTTCGCCCTCCCTGAGCCTCTGCGTGTGACTGCACTTACCTGCATCAAAAACGGGCCGCGTGGGGACTCCTGGGAGGGGCGGGGAGGTAAGGAGAAAACTTTGCCTTTTTTATATCTAACCTAGGAGCTTGGATTATTCGCCATGAATCCTGCCTTGTTTAGGAAGCATTGTCGATAATTCTTTATTTCACGGTGATTTCTTGGATCTCTGCTTTTTATAAATGAAGAGTAAAGTAAGTGCAGACGGGATTCAGACGCAGGCACAAAGGTTATGCATCGTGATGGCTCAGCGGTTAAAGATGCTAAGCTTGTCAGATGGAAAGCTAACAATCCGGGTTCGAGACCCGAGCACCATGGGATGGGTTGAACTCCTGTTCCTAGCCCCAGCAATGCTGCAATGGTCAAACGGGTAAAAGAAAACCCCAGTCATGCGTCACTTTTTTCTGTGTCGAACAGTCACTAAATGAACGGTTGTAAGTCGAGGGCTGTCTGTAAATGATTTGGATAACAATCCTTGTCTTTTCCCGTGGAGTTTTAAAATTGGGAAACGCACTAGAAGCATTGAATAAATAACTCTAACCAGCTCCTTGGATTTCATAAAAGAAGATGCTATAAGTTCAGGGGTTTTTTTGTTACTGTTTGTTTATTTCTCTGAATGCAGCAACACCCCTTCAATCAATCAATCAATCAATCAATCAATCAATCAATCAATCAAATAAATAAATAAATAAATAAATAAATAAATAAATAAATAAATAAATAAATAAATAAATAAATAAAATAAAAAAATAAAAAATAAATAAAAAATAAATAATAAATAATAATAAATAATAATACAAAATAAATAAAAAAATAAAAATAAAAAATAAAAAAAATAAAAAATGATTGAATAAATGAATATGTGTGTGTGTGTGTGTGTGTGTGTGTGTGTGTGTGTGTGTATATATATATATATATATATATACATACATACATACATACATACATACATACATACATACATACATACATACATATATATATATATATATATATATATATATATATATATATATATGTATGTATATATATAATTTTTTGCTGATAAATGAAAATAAAGGGAGACTATTATAGATCTATTTCGAGCTATTTAGCTCTCATCAGATAGCCATACCCTTACTGGGATTTGAACCTGGGCCGCCTGCCTTATAAGGCAGCAGCTTAGCCATTAGGCCACAGACTCTGTTCCCTATCAGCTCTTATATATATATACAGTATATATATTCCAAGTTCATTAGTGCATTTAGTACGGAGTTTTGCTGAATGTTTCTCTAGCGACGAGACCAACTGGATTCTTGGCTGACCAAACCGTAGATAACTAGGAAATAAAAAGTTAACGGCATTGACATAATCCTTTCATTCTGCGTTCCCCCTTGTCTTTTTCCATTTATTCTCCCTGCCAATGATCATTTGCCTGGAGTGAATGCTTTGAATGGCTTGCCTTGAATGACTTCGGGAGCAGAAGGTGACATTTAGAAAATAATTCTTGGTTTTCCTATTTTGGGAGTTTGCCGTAATTGAAGTTTCGGTTCCGGTAAAGGTTACATTTTAAAAGTGCAGCCGAGAATCAGAATGCAAGTGAGGGAGATGTATAAGATTAGGAGCGCTTCTGCGGTTCTTCGCTTCAGAGGTAATGTGCCAAAGGTGCTTTTTTTGTTTTCCAAAAGGCAACTCTTTGTTTTCCTTGAAGACATTTCGTCTCCTCATCCAAGAAGCTTCTTCAGTTCTGACTGAATGGCGGAGGATGGAAGGATATATATTCCTTGCAGACAGCTGGTCCTTATTGGATTCTTGGATGAGAAGCGAAACGTCTTCAAGGAAAACCAAGAATATCTAGTTGCCTTTTGAAAAAACTCTTTTGAGTAACAATTGGCACTGCTAGTTCTATCACTAATGCTTTCTTCTGGTCCTGGCTATCTAGATCTGGAAGTCCCACAGGAAGTTTTTTTGTGTGTGTAGATTTGGGCTGGGTTCTAACTTACCTCGCTGCCAGTTTGCTTCCTCCCGCGCCGTGTGGGCGCATGCGCAGTGCTGAAAACCCAGCTTCTGCGCATGCGCAGAAGCGAAAAACAAGATGGCGGCATCTATGGCGCCGCCAAGAGAACCGGTTTAGGGGCGTGACACGTTGGCCATCGCTGTCAGTTCGGTGAGTGGGGGGGGAATTGCAGCTACTGGTTCTAAAGAACCAGTCCGAACTGGCAGGAACCCACCTCTGGTGTAGATCTGTCTGTCTGTCTGTCTGTCTGTCTGTCTGTCTGTCTGTCTGTCTGTCTGTCTGTCTATCTATCTATCTGTAGATAGATGGATGGATGGATGGACAGACAGACAGACAGGCAGGCAGACAGGCAGACGGGAAAGAAGGGGGAGGGATGGAGCGGGAGAGATATGATATAGATTCCTTATGGAAGATTAAGCTCCATTTTCTGTCATCATGATTCCCAAAAACATACCAGCAAGATCGTAACTTAACAACCGTGGGACGGATTTAACAACAGCAGTGATTCAGTCAACAAACGTGACGAAAAGTTGTGAAATGGGGCAAAAAAACCTGACTTATTTCTCACTTAGCAACGGCAATTTTGGGCTAGATTGTCAAGGACTCCCTATAACTGAACCCCTCTTCCTTAACAAGAACTCAAGAAAAACATCCTGGCCCAAAGCCAAGGGGGAAAAAACCAATTTTTTAATGCCTTTGAGAAAGGGACACCGGGAAATAGAAGAAGACACATATCACATTGCTTTGGTAAGACCATACTTGGAATACCGTGTCCAGTTTTGGTCACCACAACACAAAAAAGATGTCGAGACTCTAGAAAGAGTGCAGAGAAGAGCAACAAAGAGGATTAGGGGACTGGAGGCTAAAACATATGAAGAACGGTTGCAGGAACTGGGCATGTCTAGTTTAACAAAGAGAAGGATTAGGGATGACATGATAACAGTGTTCCAATTTTTGAACGGCTGTCACAGAGAAGTGGAGGTCAACCTATTGACAAGAAGTCACACATGGAAATTTATCAAGGAGAGATTCAATCTAGAACGAAGGAGAAATTTCTTGACAGTAAAAACAATCAACCAGTGGAATGGCTCACCTCCAGAATTTAGAGATGTTCCATCACTGGAAGTTTTCAAGAACAGATTGGGCAGCTGCTTGTAAGGTCTCCTGCTGAAGCAGGGGGTTGGACTAGATGACCTCCATTTGCCTTTCAACTCTGTTGTCCCGAAGGTTTTTCTTTGAAGAAGTTTCGCTTCTTATCCAAGAAGCTTCTTTAGCTCTCTTATCTTATTCTTGGATAAGAAGCTTCTGGATGTCCTGGATGACTGAGAATATCCAGAGACCTCTAACTCTGTTATTCTGTTAAATGCTTCCTTGATGTCATCATTGAATTGTCCAGTAGACATCTCTCCATCTCATTTATAATCCTAAAAGTAGTTGTGTGGGGGGTTTTTTTCTCTTTTCACTGGCTTTATATCCACCCAGCGTGAAGAAGAATGTGTGTTTCTAAAAGGTTTCACATGTAACTTTGTTGATATGTTTGCTGTTGTGTGATCCATTGATCTGGGAAGCTGTCTGAATGATTCTTTGTTGAATCATTTTGCCTGAAACTATAATTTGTTTCACTGTGTCAGGATGAGAATAACTCTCATAAGAGGCGAAAATAGATCTTTACATGGAATTCTGACATTAGAAAAGAAACCGCAGTTTAAAGTTCTAAGTAGAAATATTTATTTCGGTACAAAAACAATGAATTCTCATTAATTACATCTTTGCTATAAAAACACGTCTTGCTTCAACAGAAGCTGGGAACAGAAGGAATGGATGGAGAGAATGGAATGTACACATGCGTACTAGGAACATATTAATCACGTGCTCAGGAATAAACCATTATATTAGATAGGGATGCAGCTCCCTGCATATACATATAACAGGCAATATAAAAATCACTGCGTGACACACTGGTTATTCAAGAGCGGGGTGGAGGGCATTGCTGTTTTAGGTTCAGTCCAATGGACCCTGTGATTCTTTTCAACACCCGCAAAATATAGAATACAGAGATTACAGATTATCAGAGTTGGAAGGGACCTTGTGGGTCATCTAGTCCAACCACCCGCCCAAGCAGGAGACCCTACACCATTTTTGACAAATGGCAGTCCAGTCTCTTCTTGAAAGCCTCCAGTGATGAAGCTCCCACAACTTCGGAAGGCAACTTCTGTTCCATGGGTTGATTGTTCTCACTGTCAAAAAATTTCTCTTTATTTCCAAGTTGAATCTCTCCTTGATCAGTTTCCATCCATTATTCCTTGTCCGGCCTTCAGGTGCTTTGGAGAATAGCTTGACTCTCTTCTCTCTGTGGCAGCCCCTCAAATATTGGAAGACTGCTATCATGTCCCCCTTAGTCCTTCTCTTCACTAGACCAGCCATGCCCACTTCCTTTATATACTTTTATCCACAGAGCCGGGCAAAATACAGAAGAGATGAATGTGGCTTAAATGGAGGGCCATTAATCATTGACTTAAGAAAACGGAACCTGTAACCACAACACTCTGCATCCTTCTCCCCATCCCTGTGCCTGTTCAGAAATTATATGTACAAGGTGGTTTGCTTTAGCGTTAAAACCCGAGCCCGTCGCCCAAAAGCCAGCGGATGAAGACAGAAGTCCCTTGACTTCACCCCTATTTTTGTGGGAGAATGCTGTAAATTCCTTTTGCCCTGGATGAGTTCTGCATGTACAATGAGGTTAGCTTGGCAACCATTCCAGGGCTGTTTAATAAAAATAGCTGCTTTGAGGACAAGGCGCTGGGGCTGCCAAAATTAGAGGCTGCCTCGCACAATTACGCTTACACACCTCCTCCAGGTCTCCTCAGAGCCAGTAAGCAAATAAAGATATGGATTGCAAATTTGTGGAGCTAACCTCCCTGCCTTCTTCTTCCCCTTCTTCCTTTTCCCGTCCCCTGCCTCCTTCTCAACCGGTCTGGAAAGGGATCAACGTGAGTCCATCATTGGCAATGTGTCTGATCGGAGCGATCTCTTTTCTTTTCAGCCATAATACAAAGACTACATCATGGCTGGATCCACGCTTGGCGAAGAAGGCGAAACCACCCGAAGAATGCAAAGAAAATGGTAGGCTGTTAACTTTTCATGGCTTTTGGGGAGAAATTATCTATCTATCTATCGGAGGGGATGAGAGAGATGGAAGTTTTCCAGGTTTCTGAGTTGTTAACAGGAGAAAATATTTAGAGGCGTTGGGGGAAAGAGCTGGGAGACTGCAAATTTGCTCTGGGTTGAGCCTGTATTTTGTATTTATCTCTAGTCCCGAGTTTGTAATATTCCAGTCTAAGAATAACAACGAGTGTTGGGATTTTTTTTTTTTTTGCTTGGAAGCTGTTTTTAATTCCCATCTTAGTCTGCAGAGCCCGCTGAGGTTCTGAGCTTTGAAATCTCTGCCACGCAGAGCATCTGGGGCAATGGTGCACAGCTGGAGCGGGGAATACGATGATGGGTTTTTGTGTCAAGGGAAGCTCACTGCCAGCGTAGTAGTAAGCAGCCAGTTTAAAATAAAACACAAAGAGGGAGGGGGAAAAAGAGGGAAGGGAAGTTATCTCTTCTTAAAGGGGAATAATGATCCTGCTGGAATCGTGTATTATATCTGCGAAGCTCGTTTTCGTTATTATTATTATTATCCTCTCTCTGAACGCATTATGAAAATCCTGCTGATTAGCCCATTGAGCAGCGCTGCCGTTGCAATAATGGAAATCGCACAAATGGGAGGGTGCATTATAAAGAGTCCTCTTTTTTTTCCCTCGGATTTTTCCAGTGCAGGAAAGACACACACAAAAAAAGGGAGGCCGACCTGGGCAATTTAACTGCTCCAGAGACAATTCCTCCCCCACCCACCCCCACCCAATCCTTTGCTTTTTCCAACCGTGGTTTTTCTCAATCGAGCCCAGTTTATGACTCAAAATACTAATCGAGGCAACTTGTAGGATATGGAATTCGTAGAAAAGTGAAGATCAAATGTCAAAACCTGATCATCGAGGGGTGGACATTTTCCCACAAGTCCTCATTCATTTACCACATAAATATCTCAGAGAGCAGAAGGTTGAGATTTTGAAATTCCTTGGTGACACATAGTTAATTCTAATATTTATCCACTCTATCCAATCTTCCCCCGATATATTTGGATCCTATCTCCAGTAGCTGTAATTCAGAAAACAGAATCACAGGGTTGGAAAGGGACCTCGGAGGTCTTCTAGTCCAACCCCTGACTCAGCCAGGAGACTTTATACCAGAGGTGTCAAACTCAATTTCATTGAGGGCCGCATCAGGATTGTGATTCACCTTGGGGGGGCGGGGTGTGTGGCCAGCTCGATGTCACTCATGTCGGGGGCGCCTGTGGGGGCCCAAGTGTTCTGCCAGAGAAAACGGAGCGGCCCTCCTAAGCTCCGTTTTCACTGGCAGAGGCACCGCGGGCCGGTCCTTCACTGTTTCCAGGGTCCCACAATGGATCCAGCCCGCGGGCCTTGAGTTTGACACGCCTGCTTAATCCCATTCCAAACAAATTGAGGCCCAATTTCTCCTCCAAACCTCCAGTGATATTTTCTGGGATCTCTGTGGTAGCTTATTAGATGTTTGAAAATATCAGATCCATCACTGATCTTATTTTACTGGAAGAATTTACACGGTCATTTTATATCTGAAAACTAATCCATCATGAGGCGTCCAGTCAGAACCAATGTCACAAACCAAGACAGGAAAATATAATTTCCCTTCAGCCTTTTTTTTAAAAATACTACACACTTCTTAATTCCTATCAGGTCTTCCTTCAACTTTTCAACATCCAGGGGGGCTTCCAAACCCTTTCTGAAAAAAATTTGGTTGTGATTTTGAGATTCTTTTCAATCTCTGGAATATCCACTGGAGCTGGGCAGCCAGTAATGATAGATGATAGATGATAGATAGCTAGATAGCTAGATAGCTAGATAGCTAGGTGCTAGATAGATAGATAGATAGATAGATAGATAGATAGATAGATAGATAGATAGATAGATAGATAGATAGATAGATAGATAGATAGATAGATAGATAGATAGATAGATAGATAGATAGATAGATAATAGCCTGTGTCCATTAAATGTATGTATGTATGCATGCTACTAAAATTATATTCAAGAATCATCTAATACTGTACATTGCTGAGTGTTGTTATAATTACCAGTATTTTACAAGCAAAGTTTCTTGCTTGTATCACTTAACTTTTCAGGAGTTTAGCCACAAGACCATGAACCAAAAGCAGTCCTGTTACAGCTGGTCCCCTCTACAAGTATATCTGAAATACCTGATATAGAATGAGATATGCAATAAGAACATGGCATACATCGGTGTGTTTGCCATTTGATGGATGATTGTATGCAAAACTCTATTCTTTTAAAGAAAAACCATCTCCCTTGTCTTCTGGTGCTTTGGAGAATAGCTTGACCTCTTCTTCTTTGGGGCAGCCCCTGAGATATTGGAAGACTGCTATCATGTCACCCCTAGTCCTTCTTGTCATTAAACTAGACAAACCTAATTCCTGCAACGGTTCTTTATACAGTGTGTGTGTGTATATATATATATATATATATATATATAATGGATAAGTTACTGCACTGCAAGGCAGCCGGCCCGGGTTCAAATCCCAGTAAGGGGTATGGCTATCTGACGAGAGCAAAATAAGCTCGAAATAGATCTATAATAGTCTCCCTTTATTTTCATTTATCAGCAAAAAAATCCTACACATATAGATTAGTGTGTCGGCTATATTAAAATCAGCCTGGATGGTCCCTGTGACGGGGCTGAAAGGCAAAAAGGAAGCTGTGATGCTTTCTCTCCCATATTTGGGTACACCAGGATAACACGACAGAAAAACACATATAACCCTTTCCTGGTGAAAGAGCTGATTGGGAACAGAGCCTATGGCCTAATGGATAAGTTACTGCACTGCAAGGCAGCCGGCCCGGGTTCAAATCCCAGTAAGGGGTATGGCTATCTGACGAGAGCAAAATAAGCTCGAAATAGACCTATAATAGTCTCCCTTTATTTTCATTTATCAGCAAAAAAATCCTACATATATATATACACACTGCAAGCACTCTCTAAGCGGTTTACACCAATAAGCAATGTATATTTATATGGCCCCAACAGTCTGGGTCCTCCTTTTACCTACCTCGGAAGGATGGAAGGCTGTATATATATGTGTGTACATATACACATTTACACATTCCATCTGCCACCGATATTGAGCAACAAAGATATATAGCCTTCAGTCCCCTAAATATCTTTGTTGCTCTTCTCTGCAATCTTTCCAGAGTCTCAACATCTTTTTTTATAATAATAATTTATTTATTGTCATTGTATGTATATATACAGTACACCCATACAACAAAATTCAAATTATAATGTGGTGTCCAAAAGTGGTCATGTTTCACGCAGGGCTGGGTTCCAACTTACCTCGCTGCCGGTTCACTTCCTTCCACGCCGCGTGGCCATGCGCACATGCACAGTGCAAAAAACTTGAATTTTTTTTTTAAAAGCCAAAAACAAAATGGTGATGCATGCGCAGTGCCAGAAACTCGGCTTCTGTGCATGCGCAGAAGGGAAAAAATTTTTTAAATACCCCAATTTTTTTTAAAAAAAAGATGGCAGCACCCACGGACCAACACTGACCAATTCAGTTCGGTGATGTCATCGTAATGTCACCAGCGGGTCACTACCGGTTCGGGCAAACCAGTCCGAACCGGGAGGAACCCACCTCTGGTTTCACGTTCTGTCCTTCCATGTAGATTTTGCAAAAAGAAGGATTTAGGCTAGAAGACTCAACCTACCTGCTTTTGATACACCCCAAGGTGACAGCAGCTTCTTAATATCCATACACCGCTCAGGTGTATAGAATTCTATTTTTTTTCCACAGGGGGCTATTGATTCAATAAACCCATCTCAAATGGCTGAGGTATCCTGAGAGAAAATACATATTCAAAAGCTTCTTCGAATCAACATGATTATGGATATTTTATGGCATGCAGATTGAAGCAGGAAGAAGATGGAATCGCCGCTTGTCACGGATCTCTTCGGAGATCTTGTTTGCACATTCCATCTGCCACCGATATTGAGTTCTCGCTTGTACATATGTCGCAAAAAATATGTTTTCCCCTAAACGGAGTATCAAGGTAGCCGGTTACATAGGTGCCTCTCCAAAAGCCTGTTTCAGAGGTTGAGTGAGTGTTTCACTTAATTTACATTTGAATGGGTGGAGTGGAGTGGAGTGGAGTGGAGTGGAGTGGGGAATAGAATAGAGTAGAGTAGAGTAGAGTAG